>JAJPUD010006228.1:0-26185 GCA_023553655.1 Myrmecobius fasciatus | reverse complement strand
CCTTCCTCCCTCCCTTTTTTCCTTTTCTTCCCTTTACTTCTTTCTTCCTTTCTTCACCTTGGGGTTAAGTGACTTGCTCACAGTAACATAAGTAGTAAGTATGTGAGACTTTGAATGCACATCCTCCTGACTTCTGGTGTTCTACCCACTGCACCATCTAGCTGCTTCATCACATCTTCATTTTATCAGCAATAAAAGTATGTGCAAAATGCTGGACCAATTAAGGTAGGAGATAAGGTAGGTGAGGGAGCACTTACCACCTATGACAGATATCACTAAAGCAGGCACACATACCAAGGCAAGCTACTAAATAGCCACCCAACAAATACACATTAAATTAATAAGCAAAACACTTTGTGGGGGTGGCTGAGTGAAGAGGAAGTTGTGGGAGCTGGGTATTTAGATAAAGGCAGGGAGTAGAGGAAGGTATTTGCTTTGATTAGTCATAGAAAAATTCATGGAGATGGAAGATGAGGAAGCTGCCTTAAGGCTGAAAGGGAAAAGGTGGTTTTCTAAAGTAGAAATAGATTGCTGGAGATGCATGAGCAGTCACTGTGGGACAGTGAATAGAGATAACAGGAACTAGTAGAAAGATCTAGACTCTATGATCCAGGTTCAAATCCTGCCTATAATATTCATTGCTTGTATGGCCTTGGTCAAACCATTTAACCTCTATGGGCTTCAGTTTCTTCACTTGTAAGACAGGGCAGCTAGACTAGATGACTTCTGAGAGCCCTCTCAGCTTTGGATCCATGAGCCTAAGCTCCCGTGACATTTGGACCTAGCTAATTCCATTATTAAGTGTATCATGGAGGTCAAAGTCATTTTAGTCACAGCTAAATCTTTGTGCTCCATTTGGGGTTTTCTTGCAAAGACACTGGTTGGCCATTTCTTTCTCCAATTCATTTTACAGATAAGGAAACAGTCAAATAGGGTTAAGTGATTTGCCCAAGGTCACACAGCCTGGAAGGCTGGATTTGGACTCATGAAGATGACTCTAAGTAAAATGCTCTGGGCCATCTGGCTGCCCTCAAAACCAACAGCAACAACAACAAACTTTAACCAAATGAATGCCTGTTACTTGGGGAATAGCTAAACAAACTGCAATATATGAATGTAAAGGGACAGAATTGCCCTATGAAAAAGAATGGATATGAAGCAGACAGAGGAACTTGGAAAGACTTGTATGAACTGATGCAGAGTAACACACGCAGAGCCAGAAGAATAATTTACATTGAGGTCATTAACACCATAAAGGAAAATATAAGTGTTTTAGAAGTCTGATCACTACATTGACCAATGATAACTAAAGAGGACTAAGAAAAGAGTTTACTTTCCTTATTTTAGCAGAAATTGTGATTTAACTGAGTGTTATAAGACAAATGTTTCCCAATAAATCAATATATTTAAAAAATTCTATTTCTTTGTTAGGAGGGAAGACACTATTTCCCATTTGAATATAAATTCCTTGAAGATCGGGAGTGTTTAAACTTTGTCTTTGTACCCCCAAAGCCTGGTACTCAGAGAGTAGGTGCTATTGTGGTAATAAAAATCTGACAATTAGCAGGTAAATGATTGGAGTTTATTGGGATCAGTTAAAATTGGGAGATTTTTTTTCAGAGAAATGAGTATCAAAATGTAGGTGAGTATAATAATGATGATGATGATGATGATGATAGCTAGTATTTACATAGGTTTGCAGTACACTTTACAAATATCATTTCATTTTATTCTCTTAATAACTGTGGGAAGTAGGAGCTAATATTATTTCATTTTATATATGAAGATGACAGAGTTTAAATGTCCAGAGTCACATATCTGGTAAATGTCTGAAATTTGATTTGAATGTAGGTCTTGACTCCAAATCGAATACCCTTTCTATGGTGTTTCCTAGCTGATTCATAGCATATATTATATACAGAGTTAGGAGCGAGGGGTGACCTAGCTAGGATTCTACATCCAGTATTCTATCCACTATACCAGAGGCCCAACTCTTAAAAGGCAACATTTATGAGACCCACAAATAACATGAACCTTTTGGATCTGAGAAAATCAGTCCTGTCAACTTAGCAAATTTGCACATAATAATTGGTTTTCCTTTTCTTTGGATTTGCCTTTCTTGATACAATTAAAACAACTTTGTGCCTTAAGTTAAACTATGTCAGCATTTAGAACATAGAACCACAAAGGTAGTGAGAAGGCAGTTAAGGTTGCTTATGGGTAGAAATTTGCTCTTTTTTTTTTTTTACTACAATGCCTTATAAATGATTGTTGATTAAATGATTGGCATAGGAGATAGTACTCAGAAATGATAACAATGCAATTAAAAAACAATAGACTTCAATATAAATGGAAAAATTATCTAAGTCAGGGTTTTTTTTTACCTGGGATCTATGAACTTGTATTTGTCCTTTTTAAAAATTCAGATTCATCTATTTCAATAGAATTGATTTTCTTTGTAATTCTATGTGTTTTATTTTATGTATTTAAAAGCATTATTCTGAGAAGGAATTCACTGACTTCACTATATGGTCAAAGAGGTCCATGACCCCAAAAGAGATTTAGAAACATTCTTCTTGACTTAGGGTATGTCCCAAGAGAAGATCTGGAAGAGGGATTGGGCTAATTTGATGAAAAGAGAGGCTAAATAACTATATTTGGAAGTGGCAGCCCAGGAATTCCAGGGAAGTGAGGCGGTGGAAGAGGCCAATTGAAGGCAAAAGATGAAAATGTGAATCCTGATCAACAGTCACATGACCTACAAGAACAAAAATCTCATGACCTTAAGTGAAGTCATGATCACCACAATAGGCAATGAAGAATCAGCTTTGGCAGTGGGTGGTTCTAGACAAGAAGGGCAGCATCTAAGCATAGTGGGAGGAGTGCTTAGAGATGGGGGTGGAAGATGAGGAAGAAAGGAATCAAACATGAGATGGGAATGCATGGATCAAAGCAATGAGGGGAATGGGATGATGGAGGAAGTTAGAGGAAGGATCAGTGCTCACAGGCAAATGAGAATGCTCTAAGATCAAAGACAATTGAGACAAGACTGGGCAGTGGAAGAGAAATGGATCAGTGGTCTGGTCCCTTAATAACCTTGAGCAAATCAATTACTGTCCCATTTCCTTGTCCATAAAAATGGATTGATGGCAATGCATTTAGATGAACTATTAAAGTTTTAGTTCTAAGGTTCTACAAATAAGTATTTTAAATCGTTTGGGATGAAAAGGCGACTGTAATGAATACAGTGTCATTATTTCTGTAGAAACAAAAAGACTCCCCCAGTCAGCAAGCATTTAGTAATTCCTCTTATGAGATAGGCACTGAAGGTTACACAAATAATAAAGATTGAAACAATATGCAGAAGTCACATACACACACATATACACATAAACACCAATAAGATTAAATACTAAGTAGAGAAGGAGGAAGAGAAAAAGACAATTTTGTTTGGGAACTCTTTGAGCTGTTCTGAAGGGAGGAAAAGAAAGAAAAAAGTTAGAAGGGGTCATAGATAAACAAAAAGAAAGGGAAGAAAAGAAATTTGTGCTGAGTAAAGAACATTAACCTGGATCTTGGTGGATCTGACATCTAGTTCTGATTTTATCACTGTGTTATTAATTTACCTAGAACAAGTCTTTTCCTCTTTCTGTGCCCCAGTTTCCTCATCCATAAAAATGACAGGGTTTGTCTATGGGCTCTGGAAAATCTTTTTGTTTTAACCATCTACTATGGGGAAAATGAATATATTATGCAGATTTTTCTTTGTCCACAGTGAAACAGGAAAGTCAAGCCACACATATATTCACTGATTACATTTACAATGTTTGCAAAATTCCTCTTATATGCTAGGCCTTTCATTTTAATTCAGAAAATGTGTGGTACTGCACACAGGGGTAAGCTTAAATAAAATCAGGGATTCTTAACCTGGTCTATCCGTACATGGATAGATTTCAGAGTGAGTGTCTGTAGGCTCAGATGGAAAAAAATGACATCTTTATTTTCATCAATCTCTCACTGAAATTTAACTTTTTTAAAAACTTATTTAAAAACATGATTCTGAGAAGGGGCCTGCAGGCTTCATCCAACTCCATGGACAAGGCCCCTGACCCAAAAGAGATTAAACACTCCAGTTTGAAATTAAAAGTTGACTAAAGATTTTTTTTTTCTAAATTTTTGAAGTCTAATACATTTGAATTTGCCGGGCATGGCAAGAGTTTTCAGATTCATTTAATGTTAAAAAAAAAAAAAACAAAAAACAAAAAAAAACCCAAAAAAAACAACTGTATTTCCCATATTCAAAATGACAGTAGGAATTTTCCCAGAATTCTTTAAATGTGTCAGTTAGAAGTTGTTCTAAGAATGAAAATCTGAAGCCAAGGAGGATATTTTTCTCTTGGAAATTTATGAGCACATGAAATTACTAGGGACTAAAGGGAGAGTCTGTATATAACTTTCAGTTAAAATGTTTGGATACAATGATAATTAATGAGTAAGGGGAGAAAAAGAACCGTTCTGTGTAAAGAGCAGATGACTATTAAAAATTTAGACCATTTAACTAGATGACAAGCAAGGGCAGAGCTGGTTCTCTGTAAGAAAGAACCTGATGTGAATTTGAAATTTTTCCAGTTGGTTATTCTGTGGCAGGGAAGGTACTCTTGCAAAGGTTAGAAGTCTTAAAAGTACAAAACGTCTATTCTCCTCCATAAGGACAAAATATATATCAGGCATGCTCATATGCCAAAGCAAAATTGAGTTTTTTTGATTTATGATTTTCTGTATTTCCAATATAACTTAAATTATATTTAACTGATTCTAGTCAATAGTCAGGAAAAAAGAAATGCCCACTTGAACTTGTCAGATACAATACAACTTTGTAAAAATACCCCTAAGAATCAAAAAAAATAACTTTTTGGTTCTGTTCATGGGAGAAGAAGTATTTTAGATAGTATGGAAAAGATAAATATTTTAGGTAGTATAGGAAAGAGAGAACTAGACATGGATTCAGGAAGGGCTGAGTTCAAATCCTGTCTCTGCCACTTGGCTGTTTGTCTTCCAGTCTCAGTTTCCCCATCTATAAAATGGAGAAAAGGGAGATAGTAATAATAGTACTATCTTCCAGGGGTTCTGAGTGAATCAAATGAGACAATATTTGTAAAGCATTTTTCAAATCTTTAAATGATTAAAAAATGGTAATTATTCTTGTTCTTCATAGTGAGAATTGGAAGAAAGTATAGAAGTCCAATGATTTTGTAAAATGTTTATTAATGTAATATAGTGACTTCCCTAAGATTAAACAGAACCAGGATTTGAACTCAGATAGTATAATACTTTTCTTGCAGTCTTATATCTGCATTGATTTTATCATCTGAAATCATTGAGCATGCCATAGATTGGAGTATTTAATATTAGAATGGATCCTAGAGATCATGGGATCATACAATTAAGAGTTGGATGAGACAAAAGAGATCATCTACCCCATTTTATAGAAAAGAAAACTGAGGCCCTGAGATATGGTGATTTTCCCAAAGTCACAAAGGTAGTAGATAACAGAAATGCTATTTGAAACCAAGTCCTCTGATTCCAGACTCATGGCTCTCTCCCCTGTACCTCTTGGTTGGTTCATATGTCTGAGGAGCAAGGATATCACTAATCCTATATAAGTTATCATTTAAAAATCTGTAGCTTGCTAAGAAGTCTAATTCAAGAGAAATCAAATAATGATAAGGATCCTTTATATTTCAATCACAGTTTACAGTTTACAAACTCCTATCACAGTCCTCCATCTCACTAGATTCTTACAACAACCCCATCAAAATAAGCAGAGAACAGATACCCACTTTACAGATAAAGAAATTAAAACACAAAATTGATTAGCTTAGTTTGACTAGTTAGAGGAAGAGGTAAGGACTTGAATCAAGGTTTTCTCTCTACCTCACCCTTTACCCCCATTATTGAAAATGAGTAATATTTCTAGGAATTCTGTTTAGGTGAAAACTTCTATAAAGTTCCAGATTTTAAAATCAGGTTCAGATAACATAATGAATTGGAATATTCAGGTTAAGTATTTCTCTAATCTCCACATCTAGGCTTGACCAATTTAGAGAACTGAGGCAAATAAGACAGGGATGGGTTTTATTTTTTGCCTAAGCCAGACCATATGACTCACAATTCTTCAATGGCTAAGACTTCACTGTGCCAATCATGGGAGATTGCTTAGCTTTTTTATTTCAGCTGAACATGGCATTTTGTTCCTCCACTAAAGGGAGAACATCTCAGAATTCTAGTGACAAAGGACTTTAGGGGCAATCTATTATCCTCTTCTACCAGATGGAATAGATCCAGCAATGCAGGAATACTTCCTGGCTGGGAGATGTAAGGAATACTGATCCACTTCCCTGACATTATTCTAACAATGGGAATCTAATGAAATAAATATGCTAACTCCATTTTTTTTTCTACTGGTGGTAGGTCTTACAGATGTTCACAATTTTCACTGTGCCTCTTACTTAAGCAGCCTCTGGGATAGGGAGAAAAACTACACACACACACACACACACACACACACACACACACACACACCCCATAATAATTTACAATTTGTCTTCCAGTGGTGAGGGCTTGCAAGGGACATGTGCTGAATGAGGGTGACAAGTTGTTCCAACGAGTCTTACCTTAAGCAGGGAGACGCTGGACAGCAGTCCTTCAGCCCTGACTGGTTCCTGGCTCCCCTTCTCCTTTGAAGCCAGTAAGTTCAATACTTTGTGCCTGAAACTCAGTAGCAATAGAGCCAAGATAATTATTGGTCTGAATCATCTCTGGGGTGGATTTTTTTTAAAGTCTCTTTCAAAATACAATAAATAATTACTTCATTGCAATTAAGCAATGACAGTATGCATGAAAAACTATACGCTAACTGGCTGAACAGACAATACTACTTTTCTAATCATCTCCCTGGAAAACACACATGCACCTTGAGAAAGGAATTAGTTTCTTCACCAGGTCAATTTACAAGGAGCTTCTGGTACTTTGAACATAGAGGGGTTCTTAAATGACACTAGTTACTATAGAATGCTAGAAAACGGGGCCAGCAGATCTGAGTTCAAATCTTGACTCTGCTACTCCCTAATAATTTAACTTCTTGGGACTAGTTTCTTTATCTGAGAAATGAGGTTTAGATAAAATGACATCTAAGGTTTCTTGCAGCTCTAAATCTATCTATGTGCCTGGGATCTTGATGGAGGTTTCTTTACTGGGTAGGTCACTGGTTCTTCTGGTTCGGGCACTGGTGCTAAATGACTCAGAAACTCTTAAGTATTTAACTATAGTATCATCTTTATGCAAATGACTCGCTAATCTACGTATCTAGCTCCCATCTCTTTCCCAAGCTCTAGGCTTGTATCTCCAGTTGGTTGTTGATAATCTTTACTTGAATTTCTTTTTTTTTTCGTTTTTTTTATTTTCAAAACTTTGCAGAAATAATTTTCAACATTCACCCTTGCAAAATTTTGTGTTCCAAATTTTTTTCTCCCTCCTTTCCCCCCACTCCCTCCCCTAGACGGCATCTATTTGAATTTTTTAGGAAGCTGAAGACAGTTGTCTTCAAGTTTGAGTGGCAAGGACTAATGTGCCTCCCAAAATAACATCCCACCTTCTACCAGAAGCTTTTCCCAAGCCCTTTTAATGCCACTGTCTTCTGTCTGTTGATTACCTCCAGTTTATCCTTATATAATCTATTTATACATAATTATGTGTTTGTGTTTCTCTCATTAGCTGTGAGCTCCTCAAGAGTGGGGATTGACAAAAACTCACTTTTTAAACAAAAATTGTTGGGAAAACTAGGAAAAAACTATGGCAGAAAATAGGAAAAACTAATATTTTATACTATATACTAAGATAAGGTGAAAATAGATACATTATTTAGATATAAAGAGTGATATCACAAATAAATTAGAACAGGGAATGTTTTGCTTGTCAGATCTGTGGAAAAGGAAAGAAATTTATGACCAAACAAGAGATAGAGTGCCTTATGAAATGTAAAATGGATAATTTTGATTTTGTTAAATTTTTTTTTGTATAAACAAAACCAATGCAATGAAAATTAGAAGGAAAGCAAACAGCTGGGAAAATTTATTTTATAGTAAATATCTCTGATAAAGACCACATTTCTCAAATATATAGAGAATTGAGTGAAATTTATGGGAATACAAGTATTCTCCAATTGATAAATGATCAAGGGATATGAACAAACAGTTTTCAGATGAAGCTACCTATATTTATAGTTACATGAAAAAATGTGTTAAGTCACTATTGATTAGAGAAATGCAAATGAAAACAACTCTGAGTTACCATGTCATACCTATCAGATTAGCTTATTTGACAGAAAATTAAAATGGCAAATACTGAAAGGGATATAGGAAAATTGGGACCCTAATGTACCAGTGATGGAGTTGTGAACTAATCCAACCATTCTTTAGAACAATTTGGATACCCTTTGTATCCATATCCTTTGTGCACATCTTTATTATTTTATTTGTATATTTATATATTGTATTTATTATATATAATAAAAATGTACAACATCTTCATTATGTCTGTGTTCCAAAGAGATCATCATAAAAGGGAAAAGGACCTATTTGTACAAAAACATCTATAGCAACTCTTTTTGTGATGGCAAAGAATTGGAAATTGAGGGGATGCTCATCATCTGGGGAATGACTGAAGTTATGGTATGTGATTGTTGATGGAATACTATTGTACTATAAGAAATGATGAGTAGGAACTGTGAATGACTTAGCTATTTTCAGCAATATAGTAATCCAAGACAATTCTAAGGGACTTATGATTAAAAAACAAAACAAAAACAAAAACAAAAAACTATTCCACTTCCAGAAAAAAATCACTGGAGTCTTAATGCAAATTGAAGCACTTTTTTTTTTTACTTTTTTATGTTTGTGCCTTCTTTAAAATGACTCATATGGAAATATATTTTCCATGATTACATTTGTATAACCTATATCAAATTTCTTATCATCTCAGGGAATGGGGAAGGAAAGGCTGGAGGGAAAAAATCTGGAACTCAAAAGTTTTAAAAGATGAATGTTAAAAATTGCTTTTATATGTAATTAGGAAAAATAAAATATTTACTAAGAAAGCTTAAAAAACAATCAGGGATCGTATTTTGTCTTTCTCTGTATCTCTATACATTAGTACAGTGCCTGGTACATAAAAGGTCCTTACTAAAAGCTTGTGGACTGATTGATACAAGCAGAGAGTATAAAAAGTAGGTTTACTCAGATTGTAAGGGTGCATACCATTGTCAAACATAGAGCAAGATATTTGATACAGGGGTTTTATTTTCTGTTTTCAGTAGGAGAGAAGAGAAAAAAATTTTAAAAATTGAAAGCAAAAAAATAAAATAAATATAATAAATTTAAATAAAATAAAACGACAAGAATATGAGTTGACAAGGGCTTCCTTCTGCCCTCTGCTCAGTGTTTTTCATATGCCAGTGAAGATGCCAGGGGTCATGACCTCAGAGCAAAGTCTTCCACTGTGCATAAAACAAAGATCCTTTTGTGCTCTATCTGCCTACATTTCAGGCCTTCTGTCCAGTAACATTCCCTTTTTCTCATATGACTTGAAACACTGTCAGTATCACAGGATCTGTTCAAGACTCTTACCAAAAGGCCTACTAGGCCTTTTGAAATCAGCATGTTCAAAATAGGTTTATTATCTTTCTCCCTAAACTTCCTACTTTCTCCTAATTTTCCTATGTCTACTGAAAGAAATTATTATTAATAACCAATGATTTGGGGAGATCCAGAGTTCCTCCCTTTTTCTATAGTCCTCATTTCAAAGTTCAATCTCTGGAAGTATGTTACTGAGATTGAATTAATTTTTTTTAACAGTCTACTTCAGAGCCCAGTCCATTGTGCCCTACTCAGGTTTGGGTGGAAATAAATTTTTTGAATAGGTTGTCTAAGACTGAGGGTAACTTAGAAGTAAATGACATAAACAAAGTTCATTAGAATAGGTTCGGCTGCTCATTGTAATATCTAATTCTTTCATTAACCAATTAGAGCTAATTGCCATCCTTAAGAACATCCATCTTTGATGGGCATATAAGCTATAAACCTGCCACCATAATTGTCTGGTATTCAAGAGAGCCACTGACTTTTTATTTAAAAATGCTAGCATTATTAATAAAATTATTAAATTACCCAGAAATGATATCTCTAGAACTTTTTAAATGTTACATATTGAGGATACCCTTATGGTTATAATCACCCAATCTTCAAATTTTGATTGTCTCTTTCTTTCCCATACACAATTTCCTGTTCTTCTGGATTTCACCTCTGGCACTTTTTTTTTTTCATTTGCCTTATCTTTACTCACTTCACAATCTCATTTGTCCAGGCACTAATTATTTTATTTTCATATCTTGGACCAATGTAACAGTCTCTTTACCTCAAAACCTTCCCTATTCCCATCTATTCTTCACACAACATCTATTTCCAAAGCCCATCTCCCTAAGCCAGATCTCTTTCCCGAGAAGCTTCAGTGACTCCCCATTGCCTTGGGGATAAAAACAGGAACTCCTTTGTCTGGCATTTAAAACACTTTACATTGTTTCCAGCCCTCTTTTCCAGGCAGATTTTCCATCACTCTTTTTTACACATATTATATTCCTCCTAGTAGAATGGAAATTTCTTGAGGGCAGAGACTAGATTATTTTTGGCTTTATATCTCTAATGCCCAGCTTAATATCTAGTACATAGTTGGTGCTTAACCAATGCTTATGGATCATTTGATTGATCCCCTACAAAAATACATCTTAAACATCTTCTGGGCTTTGAATGGAATTAACTTTGAAATATGAAACATGGTATCTAGATCTTATTTGAAAGGGATGTGAGCACAGGTGCCATTATAATTTATTTATTTATAAGGAAAGAAACCTCTCTAGAATTTTTTATAAGGACTTCCTAAAGCAACATTTCTTGGGGATGAGTACTATGGGCTTGTCAATTATTGTGTAACTTCCTCACTTGGTATTTCTTTGGTTCTATTTGAGATAGGTGATTATTCGATGTCATTGGGTGTCTTCATTAAGACATTCTGACTCAGCATGATAAGCAGAGGACACTTAGTTTTGTTAATTTCATTCAGTTCATTCCAATCAGTATTTATCAGGTCCACACTATGTAACAGGATAGAAGGGGAAATAGGCAAAAAGAGGATTTATCACAACCTGCTTCCAAGAGATGGCCAAGAACTCCAAAAACAGATGTATAATTAATCTCAATCAACATGTATTTAGTTGTTAGATTTTCTGCTGTGATGAAAATTAATCCATCAATATGCATTTACTAAATGATTTATTATGGGGAAACACTGAGTAAGGTACCCTTTCTGTTGACTGTTTTCTCCTATGTAAAATGATAATTAATAAAGCATCTACCTCCCAGTGTTGTGAGGATCAAATGAGATAACATTTTTGGCAAGTCTTGAAGCATTATATAAATACTAGCTATTAAAAATTGATCAATTCATAAGAATCACAGAATTGGAAATTTGGAAAAGATGTCAGGACTCTTCTAATCTAGCCCATATATTAAAGTAATCCTCTCTAAGAAGAAATTAGGCAAACTATGGACAAACTTTTAGATTAATTAAGAGGGAAATTTAGTAGCAAGCAAAGTTTTCACCTAAGGAGAAGCAGATCAAGAAGAACATTTGGTGATTAATCTTTGCTAATATAAGATAGAAAGTAAGATTAATGATTTCATGCAATAATGGTTGACAATGAATTAGTCCCAGTGGCACACAAACACATCCTTAATTAAAACATCAAAACAACAATAAATGCAATGGCAATTATGAAATTTAAAAAGATGCTGAAAATAAACAAGGTTAAGTAGGTCTGTGTCATGCTAGTCCTGAGAACAGTAAGATTTCCCTATGTGGAAGATAACTTTGTTATGATGTATTAATGTGGAAGAGCATTGGTTTGGAATTTGGAGACAAATTTGAGTCCTAGCTCTGATTATAGCTTGCTTTATGATCTCAGACACTTAAAGTCATTTAAAATCATTGAGCTTCAGTTTTCTTACACTTACATGGAAAAATAATGTTACTTGCATTTCATATCTTATTGAGTTGCTGTGAGGAATTTTCTTTGTAGTCCTAAAGTAGTATTGAATTATGGGCTATTATTATTAGCTTATGGACCCAATCCCAATCAGTAATCAACAGAGAAATTTTAACCTGCTTTGTTTCTCAGACCTGAAGGGCTTACAGAGCTTGGGCATTCACTGCATTCTGGGCCATCACTAGTCATCTTGCTACTGGACTTTGATAACTGGAAGAGAGAATGAGACTGATGACTCTGTGCAACTCTGTCTCACTTACAATCCAATTCACCCATGAGTCAAAACTGATGTCACTGGTTCTCTTCAAAAATAAAGTTCCAACAACCAAAGGAGCAATTTCAGCTGTTCCCTGAGTGGGACTTTCTGAAGGAAGAAATAGATTTGCATTGAGTCAGGAGCTATGTTACCACTTTGCTCCACATGCTCCCTAAGTCTGGGCCAACTTCTCTCTGATCTCTGTAAATGCTTGGAGGAAAGTACATTGTAGATTTTTTGGGGAAATGTACTTTGGCTCTTGTGAAACCTTCTAAGTGAATGTTGCTTTTTGAGCAATACTTTTTGAAAGCTAATTGATGCTAACTGGTTAATTGATGATTTGAAAGATACTGTTAAGTTATCTGTATACTGATAGAATTTGTGAGTGATAGTGCTAAAAAATCCTACAACTCCTAATAATAGTAAGCTTTAAAATCCTGAGGGGAGCAAAAGCCAGACATCCTCTGGGGACTATTTATTACTATTGCTACTATTGCTGCTGCTGACTACTGTTGCTTCTGCTCCTACTATTATTACTATTACTATTGCTGCTGCTACTATACTATTGCTAATGCAGCTGCTAACTTCTATTGATTGCTGCTGCTGCTATTATTACTAATACAGCTGCTGCTGAATGCTGCTGCAACTACTACTACTACGACTATTAATATTGCTGTTCTTCCTACTATTACAATTGCTAATTGCTGCTGACTGCTATTGCTACTACACTTGCTGTCTCCTGCTGCTGCCTATTACTGCTATTATTATGACTGCTGCTGATTGCTGTTCACCCTACTTTTACTATTGCTACTGCTGCTGGTGCGGTTGCTGACTTGTGCCCACTGCTACTGAGTATTACAAGTGCTGCTGACTGCTGCTGCTCAGTTTCTTTCAAGCTTCTTTCATTTGGGAGAACTTTTCTTTAGTGCAGTGGGAGTCTGGAAGGCTAGCACTTAGAATCAGAGGAGCTGAGTTCAAATTGTAGTTGTGGTATTAAGCTCTGCTTAAGTGAGGTTGGGTACATTACTTAACTTTCTTCCACTTCTGTTTCTTATTTTGTAAACAAGGATGCTGGATTCCAGGACCCATAAGGTTCTTTTCAGATCAATATCCATGACCAGCAAGTGGTCATTCAGTTTCTTCTTGACAGGATTGGCTTTAGAATCAAGGTTCAGACCTGCCTTCTGTACTTTTTAAGTAGGTAACTTTGGGCAAATAAGGAAGGGTTCCCTCCCTGATTTTTTGTTTTCCCTACGTAAAATAAACAGGCTCTGATCTCTCACCAGCAGCCTAAACTCTACTGATCACTGAGGAAGACTTGCTCCATGTGAGACTCAAAGAAACAGCAGGATCATCTTTCCCTCTCTGCCTCTGCTCCAGGACAGACTACCCTCCCTTTGTACCTGCCCAGCCCCAGAAACAAATACTTCCACCAGGAAGCACTTCCCTCCATCCTGTTTCCATTTTATTGCAACCTTCTTCTTCCTTGTGAGGAAAATCTCCATTTGATGAACATCTGGGCTGTCTTCTAGTAAATCAAGGGGTACCCCAAATTTATTAAAGGGTCAACACAAAATTAGTTGGTTTTTATATTTTAAAAAACTTGATTTATCAAAATAAATGTCCCATGGAAGGTAAAGCCTCAAGAATCCAAACAAGGTTTATGAGATATGATTCCTAAGATGAGAGGATGAGCTGGGCTTCTGTTGTTGTTGTTTGTCCTTTGACATCAGGGAAATGATGCTATGACACGAAATGAATTGTATTAAAGTGAGAGAAAACTGTAAAGTTACTTGCATCCCTTTCCCCTCCAGAGCCATCTGGGTCCAGTGGCAGGATATAGATCAGGCCTGCTGGAGATGGCTGGAAGAGACCAAAGGCACTTCTTTTTATAAATCAAAAATGGAGGCTCAGAAAGGAGGCAATACAAGTGGCATTTGGCTTTGGAACTACAGCTCTATCCACTGAGTCAATCTTGACCTTCAATTTAGTTCCCCTTCTGTTGGTAGAGTGGACTAAGGCAAGAGTTTGTAGACTGCTGTCTGTGACATGAGCATTTTGATAATTCTGTTTCTATATAATCAATATCCTTTGTAATCTGATGTATTTTATTGTATATATTCAAAAATATTTAAAGAAGCAGTCCATAGGTTTTACCAGCTGAATATGGGGTACTTGGCACAAGAAAAAAATAAAAACCCTTGAAAGGAATTATCTAGCATAAAGAGGACTGGATACAGAGTTAAGAGGCCCTCGGTTCTGATTTCAATTCTGCGTCTTATTGCCTGTATGACTTGGGTCAAGCATTTTCATTTCTTTGTGCCTCAGTTTCCTCTTCTGTAAAATAAGGAATTTACACTAAATGGCTTCTAAGGTCCCTTCTGATCCTAAGTCCATGATTCTAGAAAGATAGAAAAGTGCTTTATGTGAATGCAAAAACTGAACAGGGCTGTTCAAGTCACATGAATTAGTAGGAATGAGTGGCAGCTTTCTGCAACAAGTAGGCATTGTGGAAGGGAAGGGAGGGCACTTTCTTGGTAGACTCAGTAAAACCCCAAGTGTTTGATGGTAATGCATTCACAGAAATGTTCATCTAGTTGTAGACTAAATGCCATCACCATGACAACTATTGATTTTTTAACTGGTAACCATTTAGCTGGCAACTATTTTAATTTTTAAGGTAAAAATGACTGAGGTAATCCTCATACATGATAATGTACAAACAAAAACTTGTTTACATGGACGTAGATCTCATACCTGCATATAATTTCCATCTTATTTTCATTCCTGATTTGAATGCTGCAGGCAGGTCTCTCCACCCAGAGGAGATGATACATGCAAAGAGAGAAAGTGGAGTAAGTGATGAATATTCACAGGTATCCGCCCTATCCTGCCAGCTGTTGAGTTGGGTATCATCCTACCAATCCAAGATTAGTATAGTTGCAAGAGGCAGCATTTCTCTTGACCACCTCAGTATAAAACCTCATAGGGCCTCACATCTGGCTACCAGGCTTTCATTTTCTGTATACACACATCCTTTTCAGAATCCCTTTGATAGATGAAGATATACATTACCTTTCTGCCTGGCAGAACAAATTTGTACATGTCCTCTTATACTGGTTCTGGTAAGAGTATGTTCTTGAATTGACATGTTTCCTTAGCCCCGAAGTTATACCAATTGAGTATGAGGCTGTCTTTGTTCCTTGAAATCTCAAATTTGGCCAACACATTGCTACTTACGATTTGTACAGTCATGGACAATTTATTTATATGATCTTTAGTTTCCTCATTTATAAATGGAGGGGGTTGATGTAAGTGATTTCCAAGATTCCTTAGAGTGACTTAGAGTAGGCCACAGAATTTCTAAGTTTTGAAGGAACTAAATCTAATCTGAACCTGAACAGAAATCTGATTATATATCTTTGACAAATAGTCAGTCATCCAAACTCCATTTTAATAATAATAGCTAACATTTATATAACACCTTAAGATTTTGGGTTTTTTTCCTTTTTTTAATTCAACAGTATTTTATTTTTCCAATTACATGTAAAGATAGCTTTCAACATTCATTTTTGTAAGATTTTGAGTTCATTTTTTTTTCTCCCTCCTGTACTTTCCCCCCTCTCCAAGACAAGTAATCTGATATGTTATGCAGTACAATAATTTTAAATATATTTCCATATTAGTCATGTTGTGAAAGAAAAACTAGAACAAAAGGGGAAAACTATAAGAAAGAAGAAGCAAACAAAAAAAGTGAAAATAGCATGCTTTGATCTGAATTCAGTCTTCATAGTTCTTCCTCTAGATGCAGATGGCATTTTCTATCTATTGGAATTGCCTTGTATCATCCCATTGCTGAGAGGAGCTAAGTCTATCATAGTTGATCACATAATTTTGTTGTTACTCTGTACAGTGTTCTCTTGGTTTTGCTTACTTCACAGCATCAGTTCATGTAAATCTTTCTAGACTTTTCTGTAATCAGTCTGCTCATTATTTTAATTTTTTATTACATTTTATTACATTTATATATTATAACTTATTCAGTCATTCCACAATTGATGGGCATCTACTCAATTTCCAATTTCTTGCCATCACAAAAAGGGGTGCTACTAACAATTTTATCCATGTGGGTCTTTTCCCCTCTTTTATAATCTCTCTGGGATACAGATCCAGTAAAGACACTGCTGGATCAAAGGCACCTTAAGATTTTCAAAGTTACATCTCTGTTTTGTTTGATCCTTTCAAGGAACCTGTGTGATAGGTGCCATTGTTATCCCCATTTTACAAATGAGGAAATTGAGGTAGACAGAGGTAAAGTGACTTGCCCAATATCATGTAGCTATTATCTGAGGTGGGATTTGAACTTGGCTCTTCCAGATACTAAGCCTGATACCTTCATTAATGGGCAGCTCACTATATTCCAGCTACATATGGCTCTAACTATTGGGAAGCTTTCCTTAAATGGAACTGAAATCTACCTCTTCGCAGCTTTCACTCCATTACTCAGTTATACCCAGGTGAAACAAATATCATTCTTCTTCTATGTGACCTTTCAAATCCAAAAAGATATCTATCATATGATGAAAGGTCAGTGAAATTAAGATTCTTCAGTCTTGAGAAGAGTAAACTAAGAGATAACTTAAGAAGATTAAGAAAATAAATCTACTTCAACATGTAGGAAAGAATTTATCAAGAATCCTCTTCACAAAACTCTAGGAAATACTTGCTGATATGATTCCCATTTTACAACTGAGGAAACCAAGACAGACAGAAGTAAAGTGATTTATTCAGGGCTACTCAGCTAGTAAGTATCTGCAGTCACATTTAAGTTTACATCTTCTTGATTCCAGGCCCACTAAACCACCCATCTGCCTTTGTAGGTTTTAACACCAAGGAAAAGGAAGAATTTTTTTTAAGAACCCATCTTTATGTCTAGAAATACTTGATCTGGATCAGAGAAATCTAATTAGTCTGCTTCACTGTATATGTGTTTAGGGAGGGAGGGAAAGAGGGAGGAAGGAGAAGATTGAGGGAGCTTTTCAATGTCCTTCCTAAAATATAGGGGTACTTAGAATTGAACACAGTATTCCAGACTTTAGATCAGATCTTTTAGATCCTTTAGGTCAGGGTTTCTTAACCTGGAGACTGTGGATAGGTCTTGGGGGCATATAGAAAAACTACATCTTTCTCTTTACTCATCTAAGGTTTCCTTTGTAATCTTATGGATTATGATTTATATATTTAAAGGCACTATTTTGAGAAGGCTTCTATAAATTTTACCAGATTGACAAAAGGGGAGCCAGGAAATATAAAAAGGCAAATGATTTCAGAGAGGCCTGGAGAGACTTACATGGACTGATGCTGAGCGAAGTGAGCAGAACCAGGAGATCATTATATACGGCAACAACAAGACTATATGATGATCAATTCTGATGGACATGACTCTCTTCATCAATGAAATGTTTCAAACCAGTTCCAACTGTTCAGTGAAGAAAGCCATATACACCCAGAAAGAGGGATATGAAATGTGGACAACATAACATTTTCATGTTCTCTATTGATGTTTGTTTGCATTGTGTTTCTTTTTTTTCTTATAGATATGATTTTTCTTGCACAACAGTAAGTGTGGAAATATGTATACATATATTCGATCTGTCAAATATTTTAACATAATTAACATGTAGTGGATATCCTGCCATCAAAGGGAGAGGTGGGGAGTAGGGGGGAAAATTTGTAACAGAAAGCTTTGTAAGGGTCAGTGTTGAAGAATTACCCATACATAGGTTTTTGCAAATAAAAAGTTTCAATAATAAAAAAAATAAAATAAAAAGGCAAAGAACCCTAACAGAAGATATTTGTCTTGTGATTTCATTAACTCCAGAAAACCGTGGATAATTGAAATCAATGTCATTACTAAAAATCTACCTAAAGAAAAATACAATGGATAATGAATGGTTTATTTTATAGACCATGGCACAGTATGATGGGCGATCCATTGAATTAGTCCATAGGTTCGTTCATCTTACACTTTAGAGAGTTGATGAGCCAAGTCCAGGAGTAAATAAGATGAAGACAAGGGGGATTGGCTATAAGGGGGAAATTACATAGTACTTTCAAATATCCTAAGAGCCATATGTGAAAGAAGGATTAGAGTTGTTTTCTTTGGCCCAAAACCCAGGAACAATGGGTATAAATTACGAAACAAAACAAATTTTGGTTTAATGTCAGGGGAAAAAACCCACCTTCTTAATTAATCAATCAACAAACATTTGTTAAGTTCCTACTATATGCCAGGTACTATGCCAGGTGCCATAGGCATCAGATTCTTGTTTTCTTTTGTCTTTCATTTTGGACAAGGACCAATGACATCAGGAAGATGATGTCTTGACTTGCAAGTGCACTGGATTTAATCGAGGCAGAGCTGTGCTACGTCAACAGCCGCCTTCTCTCCTCCAGAGCCATCTGGGTCCAGTGGGAAGACATAGGTCAAAACAACTAGCAATGGTGTAGGTTGCAGTGGGGACCCCAGCCTTATTAAGCTAAGGGCTTGCCCAGGTGTCAGTGTAAAGAATGAAACAATCCTTACTCCCAAGGAGTTTATATTCCCGACAATGAAAACTTGTGCAATGAGCTTCCTAGGGAGGTAGCGGCTCTGCCACACTGTAGGTCTTTAAGTGTATGTGATCACCATAGATTAGGGAATTCTTATCCCAGGTAGGCTCTGAGATCCCTTTTAATTCTAGGATTCTGAGTTGGAACGTGTCATTTTTTTTATTAAAGCTTTTTATTTGCAAAACAGATGTATGGGTAATTCTTCAACATTGACCCTTACAAAGCATTCTGTTACAAATTTCCCCCCCAGTTCCCACCCCTCCCCTAGATGGCAGGAAGTCTACTACATGTTAATTATGTTAAAATACTTGACAAATAGAATATATGTATACATATTTCCACACTTATCATCATTGTTGTGCAAGAAAAATCGTGTCTACAAGAAAAAAAAAATCTGAGAAAGGAAACACAATGCAAGCAAACATCAATAGAGATCATGGAAATGTTATGTTGTGGTCCACATTTCACATCCCTCTCTCTGGGTATATATGGCCTTCTTTACTGAACAATTGGAACTGGTTTGAAACATTTCATTGTTGAAGAGAGCCATGTCCATCAGAATTGATCATCATATAGTCTTGTTGCCGTGTATAATGATCTCCTGGTTCTGCTGATTTCACTCAGCATCAGTTCATGCAAGTCTCTCCAGGCCTCTCTGAAATCATCCTGCTGGTCGTTTCTTACAGAGCAATAATATTCCATAACATTCATATACCATAATTTATTCAGCCATTCTCCAATTGATGGGCATCCATTCAGTTTCCAGTTTCTAGCCACTACAAAAAGGGGTGCCACAAACATTCTTGCACATGTGGGTCCCTTTCCTTCCTTTAAGATCTCTTTGGGATATAACCCCAGTAAAAACACTGCTGGATCAAAGGGTATGCACAGTTTGATAACTTTTTAAGCACAGTGGAATGTGTCATTTTAAAGACCAAAGTGGCATCTTTGTGGACAACTCTATCCCATGGTAGCCCTTCTCTCTTTAGAACTTTTGTATATTTACTCTAAGATTTGTGGACCATTTTTATACTTTTCTTTCTAAAAATAAATTTATTAATCAATCTTTATTATGTATTTATCAATAATCAAGGCACATGAACATTTCAATTTACAAGTAATAATAGAAACATTTTAATATCTAAAAAAGTAACAGAAAAGAGGCTTGGATATGACCCAGTGACCTTCTATTAGGAATTTTCCTGGAAATTACATTTTTTTCATTCCTTTAGGCTCATGAGTATTCCTGGAAAGAACCATTAATTTGTGACATTAATTTAGAATTCAGCCCTTCAAGAGACTTCAGAAGGCTCTTGGCCAACTTCTAAAGCCTCCATTTTAGCTTGTAGTATCCTTTGTAGGCTATTTCAAGTTTGTGTTGGGCTGAAAGGCCTTCGAGGTTCTCAAAGACTGTTTTGTCTCATCACTAGAAAGATAATGTCACAAACAGTGACTCTCAGTCTTCTGAGAAATGCTCTGAAGCTATAAGAAAAGAGCCAGACCCAAGGCTCATCCAACCTTCAGGGTAATAATGAGGCTCTTGTGTGGTATACAAATCAGGAATTTCTGAAACTGGGATGAGGGGAGCAGTGATAACACGGGTGCATGTGAAGGTTTCTGTTTTATTTCTGGAAATAAACTGGCCTTGATTGGGTTGGTCTACTAATGCCAAAGTGGAATGACATAAGATACTTGTAATCCCTCTAACAGTTAACAAGCAGTGTACTTAGCCATAGCCAGGGAAGGATGTTCAGAGCAGGGAAGAAGGGATGTTTATCCAGCTCTTAACCTGGGCTTGCCAGTATTGGGGTTAATCTATGGTCCAAACAAAGCACATGGGAGAGTTTCCTAGTCCTTCCTCTCCTGACCCTTTTATACTCCACTTATCAGGAAGCTATAACAACAATTTTAACCTTAGTCCCTTCCTGGAGGCAATCATTTCTCAAGGGACAGTCTCCATACCTTTGGAGGAAAAATGTATCCAACTCTCAAGTAGCTACCCAACAGTTCTGAAGGACCCTTAGAGGGAATCATTCTTTACAATTCAGGTTCAGTTCAACCAGTATTCATATTAAGCAGCTAGCTAGGTGACATGTTGGACAAAGGATTGAATATGGGGTCAGGTAGGGCTGAATTTAAATCCAACTTCAGACACTTGCTAGTTTTGTGACTCTTGGTAAGTCAATTAACTCCTCCCAAACTCAGTTTCCTCATCTGTAAGACAGAGATACCTTCTCTACCCTTCTGGGTTGTTGTGAGATTCAAATCTCTCCCTCCCTCTCTCTCTCTTTCTCCTGTCTCTTCCTCTCTTTCTCTTTCTCTGTCTCTATATGATTCATATCTACTTTTATATTTATTCATATATATACATATGTGTATATTATGTGTTTAATGCTTTACAAATCTTAAAGCATTCTATAAATATTAGTATTATATTAAGTGGAATACATTAGGTAAAACAAGACATAGGCCCTTCCCTCATAGAACTTATAGTATAGTAAAGGGGAGAAGATAAAAACATCAGTAAGACATTGGGGACATCATTCCCTTCTGTTCTTCAAAGATGATGACTTCGTTTGTATGGGTGATCTCTTCTCTCACAAAACCCTGTGTGATCCGACCCTAAAGCATGATTATGGTCAGAAAACACATCATGCAGTAAATCAACTTGATGATTATACAATTCTAGTTCCAGAGTAAAAAGGAACCACAGGAAGGGGCGGAGCCAAGATGGTGGAGTGAAAAGGTGACTTTCTGCCTCTCCTCTGATCTTCTCTCAAATCAACAATAAAATAAGCCTCTGAACTGATCTTCAAGTCAACGAACCCAGAAATATTTGGACACTGCTCTCTGGAGAACTTCATATCAGGTTAGTCGGACTGGGACAGAGAGATAAATAGAGAACTCCTGTGTAGGCTGGAAGTGAGGGTGGGACTCAGCTCAGCTCATCGTGGCAGAAATTCCAAACTCCAAACTCCAAATTCCAAACACCTGGAGTTTATCTGAGGCACTCGGGACACTCTGCCCTGATTAGGGGCAGGTGTTCTGGCAGACTTGCCTTGTTTAAGGAGTAATTCGGACTTAGTCCTAGCCCCCACCGGCCCAGCACCTTAAGTCAACTCGACGAAGTGCCCCAGGGCAAAGCTTTTCAGCCGCCTCTCAGCCGCAGTTTTTTTTCCCCTACCTTAAAGAGATATCCACGATGTCTAAAAAAAAAATGAAGAAGCAAAAGGGAGCTCTCACCATAGACAGCTTTTATCAAGGCAAGGAAGCGATGACCCCAGATACTGAGGTTCCTTTAGACAAAACTCAAGAGAAAATCAGCAAGGACCATCACTGGTCCCCTTTTCAAAAGGCCTTTCTGGAAGATTGCATAAAGAACCTCAAAAGAGAGCTGGAGGATAAATGGGAAAATAAACTGAAATCAGTGCAAGAAGGATATGATGCCCTGCAAAAAGAGATATGAAAAAGACACCAATTTATTGAAAAATAAAATTAGTGGAAGTGGAAAAAGAGTGCAATGAACAAATTGGCCAGTTACAAAAGGAGCTTAAAAAGGTAACTGAAGAAAACAACACTTTAAAAATAAGAATTGAACAAATGCAAGTGAATGACTCAATAAGACTTCAAGAATCAGTCAAACAAAAACAAAAAAATGAAAAATTAGAAGAAAATATGAAATATCTCCTAGGAAAAACAACTGACTTGAAAAATAGATCTAGGAGAGACAATCTAAGGATTATTGGACTTCCTGAAAGCCATGATGAAAAAAAGAATCTAAACACTATCTTCCAGGAAATCCTGAAAGAAAACTGCCCTGAGATTGTAGAATCAGAAGGAAAAATCACCATTGAAAAAATTCACCGATCACCTCCTGAAAGAGACCCCAAAATTAAAACCCCAAGGAATATCGTGGCTAAATTTCAGGACTATAGCACAAAGGAACAGATTTCGCTAGCAGCTAGAAAGAAACAATTCAAATACCGAGGATCAATAATTAGAATCACACAGGATCTGTCAGCCTCCACACTGAAGGATTGAAGGGCCTGGAACCAGATATTCTGAAGGGCAAAGGAACTTGGATTACAACCAAGAATAACCTATCCAGCTAGAATGAGCATTATCCTCCAGGGAAGAAGATGGTCATTCAATGATATAGGTGAATTTCACCTATTTCTAATGAAAAGACCGGATCTGAACAAAAAATTCGACACCCAAACACAGAACTCAAGAGATGCATAAAAAGGTAAAAAGGAAAGGACTCTTGAGAACTTTATTTTTACTAGGGGGATACTTAAAGTTTGGGGGTATAATTAACTAGATATTACTTTGATAATATGAAAAAGAGAACTAGAGGGGAAAAGGTTGTCATACTGGGGAAAAGAGGGGAAAAGTGATAAAATAAGATGTAAAAAAAAAAAAGGAACCACAGGAATCAAATCCAATCTCATCATTTTACAGATGAGGAAATTGAGGCACGTAATAGGATTTTAGATCAACTGGATAGGAGCTTAGAGGCCTTCCAACCCAGCCCCTTAATTTTATAGATGGGCAATCCAAGGCCTAGAATTAAAGTGACTTTCTTAGGTTTTCACAGTGTCAGAGGAAAGATTTGAACTCACATCTTCTGACTCCAGAACCAGTGTTATAGGCTGGTACTTGGACAACAGACATATAATTGAACACTGGGCTCATATTCAGAATCTTTTCATTTCCTAGAACTTGCCATTGCTTGCGTTCCAATGGCAGATCCTTCAAAGTCTCAAGGTCATGGCCATGTCATGATGAAACCTTAGGGGAAGACTGTAATTAAGGCTAACATATGGAATTATGTGATAAGAGAAGGCATTTCATTTGACACTCACAACAATCCTGTGGAGTAAGTACAGGTTGAAGAAATGGAGGTTCTGAGAAGTTAGTTGACTTGCCCAAAGTCACACAGACAAGTTTAAGCAGAAAGACTTCACTAACACTTGTCAGAATATGAGTCTCCAGCAAATCACCATTCTGCTTCATTAGGCTTTGAAGGAAAGATGCAAGAAGGGAGAGTTTTGAAGTGAAGTTGCTCATCAATTATTGTAAATTTTTCCATTGAATGACAAATTTATGTGTGATTTTGATTTCTAAATTCAGTTCATTCTTAACTGCAAAAAGGAGATAATAATAGTATCTACTTTCCAGGGTTGTTGACAGCATCAAATGAGATAATATTTGTAAACTTGTTTAGCATAATGCCTGACCATAGTAGTTGTTATATAAATAATAGTTATTATTGCTATCCTGTGTATTATTATCAATAATTTATTAATGTAACCATAAAATAGAACAAATATAAAATATAATGTAAATCTATATAATTTACACATAAAATATGACACAATACTATAATAATGTAATTAATAATAATAATGTAATATATTATTATTGTGGCTCCAAATTATACTCTTTTCTTTACCTTATAATTATTCATTTGTTTCCAAGTAAAATCGAGAGCACTGGAAAAGTAGACAATGCAGGTATTGCCATCTATAGGTAGAAATTTTATCACAATGGTTTTTACTCTAATCTGCATACAGGACAACATAAAATGTGAAATTTTATTACATAGAGAAATCTCATTACAACAACTAGATCATCATTCTTAACTTTACTATCCTAATTTTAAAATAGAAATTACCTTTTTCTGAATTTAGCAAATATCAAAAAAAGAACATTTTTGTATATGAAGCTTTTAAAAAGGATTATTTGTGAAAACTTTTAGTATGTAATCATTTCAAAATGCTACTTTCCAAGCTGTCTTGTTTTTCTGTTTCTTTCTGAACATCCCTTTATTCTCCTCTGTGTGTTTAAAAAATGCTGCCATTACTTTTTTTGATGGAGAACCCTATCATTAGTTCCCCTCTTCCTTTTCAGCTTTTCCCCAAAATAATCTCAATCTATAACAAGCATAGTTAAACAAAACAAACCCCTACATTTTCCCTATCCAAAAATGTGTCTGATACTGAACCGTGAGTGCATTACCCCTTTATTAGGAAACAGCTAATATGCTTTATCCTAGGTTCCCCGGACATGATCAGAATTCTTTCAAAATGAAGACTGTAACAGACTTGTTATTGTATAAATTGTTCTCTTGGTTCTACTCACTTCCCTCTTCAACATTTCCAAGATGTGTTTACAGTTTTCTCTGAAACTATAATTTTCATTATTTATAATAGCACAAGAACATTCCACTACATCCATACACCTTAATTTGTGCAGTCATTACCCTGATGGGTATGCCCTTTAATTTTCAGTTTTTGCCACCATGCAAGATACTACTATAAATATTTCTCTACATATGGATCCTTTCCCTCTTTCCTTGATTTCTTTGGAATGCAGTCCTAGCAGTGGGTCTGAAGAGGATGTGTAGTTTAGGTTTATAGCTCCTAATTGCTTTCCAGAAGGGCTGGACCCAACTATAGTAAGAAACTCTTATGAAAAATAGATTTATGGTTTCATATAGAGTTTTTGGGAGATTGCTCTGGGATGAGTATAGAAATGCTTTAAATATTGATTCTTGTTGATTACAGTTATATGCCCCCCAAAATCTTCTCTCCTCTAAATTAAATGATAATCCACTCACTCCAAACCCAGCTCCCACTCCCACTTTATAAGGCTGTTTTCAATAGTATCTTTTTCAAGAGATCTTTCCTGACACCCCTCCCCAATTAGTATCGTCCAAAAGAGGAAAGAGGCTCTCTTGTTGAATCATAGATTTAGCACTGGATGGGACCCCACAAAATAATTTTAATTCAATGCTCTCATTTTATAGATGAGGAAACTAAGTCCCAGAGAGGAATAATAAAAGCTAGCATTTATATGGCTTTTTTAAGATTTCCAAAACATTTTACAAATATGATCTCATTTGTTCCTCACAACTGGGGGGAGGGGTAGGGAGCTGCCGATATTATCTCCTTTTTGTATATAAAGAAACGGAGGCAGACCGAGGTTAAGTGACTAGAGAGAGATTTGAGGCTGGATTTGAACCCGGGCCTTTGCAGCCATCTAGAAGCTTCTGGAGCCAAAGTGGGATTTGAATCGAAGCGCTCTATTCTATAAACAATTATTAAGCACTTCCTGTATGTTGGGCACTGGCACATAGTCCTGGGAGTGCAAAAAGAGGC
>JAJPUD010006227.1:113888-131449 GCA_023553655.1 Myrmecobius fasciatus | reverse complement strand
TGGTGAATTAGAAAAAGACAACAATTCACTGAAAAACAAAATTGGTAAAATGGAAAAAGAATGCAATGAACAAAAAAATTCAATTGGTCAGTTACAAAAGGAGCTAAAAAAGGTAACTGAAGAAAATAATACTTCAAAAATTAAAATTGAACAAATAGAAGTGAATGACTCAATAAGACTTCAAGAATAAGTTAAACAAAAACAAAAAAAATGAAAAAATAGAAGAAAATATGAAATATCTCCCAGGAAAAACAACTGACTTAGAAAACAGATCTAGGAGAGACAATCTAAAAATTATTGGACTCCCTGAAAGCCACAATCAAAAAAAGAACCTAGATGCTATCTTCCAGGAAATCATGAAAGAAAACTGCCTTGATGTTTTAGAATCAGAAGGCAAAATCGCCATCGAAAGAAATCACTGATCACCTTCTGAAAGAGACCCCAAAATTAAATCCCCAAGGAATATCATGGCCAAATTTCAGGACTATCGCATCAAGGAAAAGATATTGCAAGCTAGAAAAGTACTTACAAAAAATTAATATCAAGTCAGAAAAAAAAGTCTGTTTTCCCTGATATGGTTTCAAAATATCAAGATTAGAACCCTGGTTTATAACAGATGGTGGCCATAGGAATGGAAAGGATGGGATAGATGGGAGGGGTAGAATTGCAAGACTTGGTGACTGATGCATGGGTGAGAGGAAAGGGAGATATCAAAGATGACTCTAAGATTCCTAGCCTGGGTCCCTTTTATGGGTCTGGGCATGGCCCAACACCCCTTCTCTATGACTACTACATGTATTCTACTGCTAATTGATCTTATCTCTAGCAATTGCTGATACATCCTGAGTCATAGGACCCGAGGTAGGGAAAGTGTTTATGCTGTTACAAAAGGTCTGAGGGAGTGAGGCACAACTGAGTATTTCCTAGTTTTCCATCAACCCTAAAGCCTCCTTCCCTATTCTTATCTCTGTCACTATCTTTATCTGAATGGCATCCATACTCCTATCGTTGCCAATGCCAGAGTCATTGTCTTATCCTTATGTTTCCTCATCTCTGTATCCATCCCCACGCCCATCCTATAGCTATTCTTTTACATCTCCCATCTCTTTTTTTGTGAAACTTCTGGAAAAAGTTTCCTACACTTCTTCTCTTCATTTTCCTACCTCTCCCTCACTTTTCAATTCTTTGCACTTTGGTCCTCTATCCTGTCACTTTATAGAAACTATTTTCTCCAAAGTTACCTGTTATCTCTTCTGTTGAATTCAGTGACCTTTTCTCAGTTCCCATCCTTCTTGATCCTTTTTGCCCTGTTGCCCTCAGCCTTTCCTCCCTCATGTACTATCATCTAAAACCTATTTCCATAATAACCACAGTTGTGAAAGAAAAAAAAGAGCAAAAGGAAAAAAATATGAGGCATGACATTATTCTCTCTTGGTTGTCCTCTAACCAGTTGACCTTTCCATCTCAATCTTTTTTGAAAGTATCATTATTCATGTGCCTAATGTATAGGTGTATCCCAGAGCTTGGTCCTGGGATCTCTTTCTATATTCTGTCTTTTGGTGATCTTATCAATTTTCATGAACTCAACTGCCATCTCTGTACCTGTGACTCTGTTGTAACTATTATTCTTGGTGTATTGTTTGAATAATTGTCTTTTCTAAAAAGCTTAGTTTATTTGATGATTTTAACACACTTGTGGTGTCTTGTGACTTCTTGTATTAGGAGGATAGCTACCAATAGTAACTAGAATCCCTGGCACCTTCTGTTTCCAAAGGGACCCAAGCTACTCATATCAGTACAAGTTAGAAAAGTGAGCTAAGAGCAGGTATTACAAAACTATGACATTCTGTCTTCTTCCAAGTCACTGACAAAAATTCTGATTAAATAAAACTGGGCTCAGCAGAAAGCCCTGAGAAATGTCACCAGAGACTTCCATTTACATTGATATTGATGCATTAATCAATGTTCTTTGGATATGATCATTTAATTAAACAAATAATGAGTATTTAGTGTGCAGAGAGAAGGGATACAGTTATCCCACATTTGGTGCAGAGAAGAATTTAGAGGCATAGCACCCCACCAGTTGGAAAATCCATAAAATTTTTGACTCTATCTTCAAATCAGAGAAGATGTCTGAATTTTTTCTTTTTCTTTTGTGAGTGTATTTAGTTATCTTATTGTAAAACTTACATTAAGTATTTGGTCATAGGCTTTGTGGCATCTGCTGAACTTTGTGGATCACTTGCAGCTTTTCCCAAACTCCCCCCAAATTTTCATTTAATTTCTTATGCCTATCGATGACACATGGAAACCTATGATGGGCAAAGTCATAATGTGGAAGGGGAGGGAGTTGGGTTGGTGAAACATACATTTTAGATAATTTTGTACATTTTAAATAAGATGTGGTCCTTGCATGGATTAAACTTATAATAGGGAGAAAAAATACATTCACTGATTAACAAAAGACAAAGTGGTATATGACAAATTCATTAGAGAGATTTTAAAAAGTGCTATTGCATTGAGGTGGAAAAGATTATTATGGAGGCAGCTTGATGTCAGAAGTCCTGGTTTCAAATCCTACCTCAGACATTTATTATATTAATCATGTGACCTTGTGAACATCACTTAACCTCTTTGTGCTTCAGTTTCCTCATCTGAAAATAGAGGGTTTGGCCTTGATGGCTTCTAAAGTCCCTTTCCATGCTAGATATATGACACTAAGATTATATATTCTGTTTGTGTGTCTTTGGACTAGTTGTCTCCTATCCTTAGCTTTCTTTCTCGTCTCTGCCTTTTATAGTCTTGTCTGAGTTCTCTCAACTGTTAGTGCTCCATCTTCCTCCCCCAATTACTCTTTTGAATATATTTTATATCTAATATTTACATATTTTTTCTTGAAGTAGAATATAAACTTTTTGAGGGCAGGGACAGTTTGGCATTTGTCCTACTGGGGTCATTAATGAATTCTTATTGAATTGGATCAAACTGTCCCTGTCACCAGTTTCATATCCATCCTTTTTCCTCATCTTCATCTCCTTCATATCAATTCCTTCATTTTTAACTCATTCCCATTGTATTCCCATTCCCATCCTATTTTCCTCTCTATCCCCATCCTTGTAACCATCTTCCTTCTCCTATCTCCATCCTCATTCCAAAATTTAGTCCCCATGTCCAACCCTGTGACCATTTTCAAATACCTCTGCATTTTCACATACATCTCTGTAGACATCTCTACCTCTGACTCCAAACCATGCTTATTACTCACCATCTCCATCACTACCCCAACATCTTATTTCATCTTCTTTCCTGTTATCTCTATCTCCATTGCTAATTCTCTGACTATCCCAACCTCAACCCCATTTCCTTTTTCATAACCATTTCCATTTCTATCCCTTCCTATCATTGTTTCCATCTCCATTCATTGTCAACCCCTTTCCCAACCTCATCTTATCTCTGTTACAACCACTGTCTAAATCATCATCATCATTTCAGTCAATTCTTGTCCTTTCTGTCATCACTGCTGATTACATCATCATTTCTATCTCTGTCACCATTACAATCTCCACCTGTTTGTTTTCCCAACACTATCCCCATCCCCATCATCATTTAGTCCTCATCCTCATTCTTACCCTTCTCTGCATCCCCTTGGTCATACTTATGGAGCCTTTTCTCCAATCTCCCCATTACCATATAAATGGGTTATGTGTTCATTCTCACTCTTTGCTCATGGTGTTTTTAATGACAGAAATCCTTGCATGGTTAAACTTAGACAACAATTTCCCCACCTTGTTATATGCAAAAAAAGATCATTTTATCAGTTTATCAATAAATATTTATTAACCGCCTACTATATGTTGAGGGCAACTTGATGTCACAATGAATACAGTACTGGCTTGAGTCAGAGAAGGACTCATCTTCCCGTATTGAGATCTAATCTCAGACACTTACTAGCTGTGTGATCCTGGGCAAGTCCCTTAACTCTGTTTGCTTTAGTTTCCTCATCTATAACATGAGCTGGAGAAGAAAATGGCAAACCAGTCTAGTATCTTTGCCAGGAAAACCCCAAATGGGGTCACAAAGAGACATGGCTGAAAAACAACTAAACAACTGAACTCTATATTGAACATTGTGTTAGACATTGATGATACAAATACAAAAATGAAGCAGTTTTATATTGACTGTTTACATTCTATTGAAAATAATTTATTCCACTTAATGAATTAATTTTCTTTTGTCCTTAGCACACTCTCCATGGCAGCTGCTCTAAATACTCTCACCTCAAATCTCAACTCCTTTCCCTCATTCTTAGCAGATGTCTTGATTTTTTTACTTTACTGAAAAGACCAATGCCGTCTGACTTTAGTTTTTTCAATGTTCTTCCTCCTTACTTCAAAATTTTGAGTCTTCACCCATCAGTATTCTCATTCTCTTCAGTATCAGAGACCTCTCTTCATTTGTGCCCTTTATCCTATTCTCTTTCTGTATCTTCTGGATTCCGGTCCAGTTATCTTCTGTCTTTCTTGAAACACAGATTAACTGTAATCTCTCTGCCTCCAACTACTTTTTCTCTACTAATAAACATGTAGACATTTTCTCAATTCTGAAAGATCTTCCTTAAAAGACCTGTTATCCCTTCAAGCTATAATCATATAGTTCTCTCTTTTATTGTCAAACACTTTGAAAGTATAGCTGGTGGCAAAAAATTGGAAATTGAAGCGATGTCCATCAATTGGGGAATTACTGAACAATTTGGGATATATAAATGTAATGGAATACTATTGTGCTGTAAGAAATGATGAGCAAAATGATTTCAGAAAAATATGGAAAGATATGCATGAACAAATGCTGAGTGAAGAGAGCAGAACCAGGAGAACATTGTACACAATAATGGCAAGATTGTGTGATGATCAGTTATGACAAACTTAGCTCTTCTCAGCACTACACTGATCCGAGACAAGTTCAAAAGACTCACAACAGAAAATACTATCCATATCTAGAGAAAGAATTGATGGAGTCTGAATGTGATCAAAACATATGGTTTTCTTTTCCTTTCTTCCTTAGTTTTTCCCTTTTGTTCTGTTTTTTTTTCTTTCTTTCACAACATAACTAATGTGGAAATATGTTTTACATTAATTGCACATATATGACCTATAATCAAATTACTTAATTGTCTTAGGGAGGAGAGAGGGAAGAGAGGAAGGGGCAAAATTTGAAACTCAAAAATCTTATTTGAATAAGTGTATTTTTGGGACTGCTAGGTGGCACAGTGGATAGAGCACCAGCCCTGAAGTCAGGAGGACCTGAGTTCAAATCTGATCTCAGACACTTAACACTTCCTAGCTGTGTGATCCTGGGCAAGTCATTTACCCCCAATTACCTCAGGAAAAAAAAAAAAAAGTTTACTTTGCATTTACTTATTGCCTAAACTTTCTTACTACCTATTACTTGGTTTCTGTCTTCACCACTGTCCTGAGATAGTTCTTTCTGAATTCATTATCTCCTTATTATCAAGTCAAATGGCCTTTTCTCAGTTCTCATTTTGCTTAACTTCTGGACAGAATTTGATTATGGGGCAGGGCAGAGTTGGGGAAAGGAGGTGGGGAAAAGGACCTGGAGAAACAAATAAACATTGTTCTTGATACTCTTTCCTTCTTTGGCTTCCTTGACTATACTTTCTGACTGGTCATGGAATCACTGGATTTCAGAGGTGGAAGAGACCTTAAAAGTGACTTAATCAAATCCATAAATGAGAAAAAAATTGTTTTCAAGACATTTTCAACAAATCATTATCCACTTTTTATTTGAAGATCTCTTGTGAGGAGGAATACACTGCTTCCTGAAGCAGACAATTCCAAAATTAGTATTTCATTTTAAGAAATATTTTTGTACTTACATTGTACCTAAATTTGCCCCCCTCTGAAACTTATACCTGTTTATTGTCTCTAATGTTGTTCATCTTCTTCATAGTAACCTTTCACATTCCTGAAACCTCCCAGTAAGTCTTTCCTAAGTCTTCTCTTCTCTGGGATAAATAGACCCAGTATCCTTTAATTGGCACAGTGTGTAGCATGCTGGAGTTACACTGCTAAAAGTTCCATAACTTTTTTACTTGTTCTTTTTCTTCTTCCCCTCTCCTTTCCTCGTCTTTCCTATCCTATCCTTTCTTTTTCTCCTCCTTTTCCTTCTCCTCTCCTTTCTTTTCCTTTTTCCTCTTCTTTCTCCTCCCTTCCCCTCCACTCTCCTTTCTTCTCCTCCCATTCCTTCCCCTTTTCTCCCTTCCCCTCTTTTCACCTCTCCTCTCCTGATGATCTCATCCACTACCACAAATTCAACTATTACCTCGATGAAGATGACTCACAAATTTATATCTCAAGCTCTAGACATAAGACCTATATTTCTAATTGTCGGCTGGGATCTTTGCCTGGCTATTCTGCCTGTACCACCAGCTCAACATGTCTAAAGATCCTTTCAAAACCTGTTTGTCTTCTTCAGTTCTTGATTTTTCTTCATAGTACCACCATCCTTGAGTCATGCAGATGCATAATCTTGATGGTGTCTTTGATCCTTATGACTCCTTCACCCCATCCCCACTCCCATCCAACCTGTCAACAAATGCTAATGTTTCTAACTCATAATCTATTTTCTATTCCTGTTGCTACCACCCTAGCTTAAGTCTTCTTAACTTTTCACCAGACCTACTAAAATGTTTTCTTAACTAGTCTTTGCTTCTAATATTCCCAACAGGGATACTGTATGAAGTTATGGAAGACTGTACCTCAATTTTATTGAAGGGGGAATATTTTGGTACTAGTATTCTTATAATTTATTGTTATTCAATAGTTCAATTGTGTCTTACTCTTCTTGACTTTGTGGACTACAACATGCCAACATTGTCCATGGGATTTTCTTGGCAAGGATACTGACATTATTTGTCATTTCTTTTTCTAGTGGATTAAGGCAAACAGAGGTTAAAATGACTTGCCCAAGATCCCACAACTAGTGAACTCAAGTCCTCTCGACTCCAGCCCTAGGACTTTACCCACTGAGCTACCTCACTGCTCCATTTCTTATGATACCCTTTTCTTGGGGTTCCATGCCTTTGAGTTAATTGTGATTACTGGGTGACTCAAAGTAAGCACATTAATGGGGGGTTGTGAACTGTAATTTTGGGACCCACAAAGGATCTTGGGTCTGAGAGTAGACCCTGTAGGTCAAATCTATGAGTATGAATTGGAGTATTAGCTTCATTGACAGTGCTACATGTACAGTGTGTGTACATATATGTTAGACATATACAAAATAAATATGAGATAATTTTTTTCCTTTTTGATCTGATTTTTCTTGTGCACCATGATAATTGTAGGAATATATACATATATATGTATGTATATACATATATACAGGAGAACAGAAGGTTTTGCAAAAGTGAATGCCGAAAATTATCTATGCGTGTGTTTTGAAAACAAAAAGCTTTAAAAAAAAAAAAGAAATGTATCCTCTAATAGGATAGAGATTTGAAATGGGAGTCAGGAAGAGCTGACATCAAATCCTGCCTCCCATATTTACTAGTTGTGTGACTTTAGAAAACTCATTTGACCACTTTGTGCCTCCATTTCATCTGAAAAATGGAAGAGCAGAGTGAGGACTTGATGACCTTTAAGACCCTTTCCAGCTCCCTAAATATGATCATAAGCTTACATTACATTGGGGAGAAACTATAAGTACAAGCAAATAAATACAACGTAATTTCATTATGAACAAGTAGGGAGAATGGGAAAAGTTTTGTGTAGGGGATGGCCTGAAATGATTTTAAGGAAGCTAAGGATTCTATATGGCATAGAAGTGAGTAAAGTACAAATTTCAGACAGAGGGCAATATCTCTGCAAAAGCATGGAAGTGGAATATGTCACATTTAGATGATGTATTTGGATCCCTAATGTCTGGAACGGGCTCTCAAATACCTCTTTCCTCTCTTCCCTGTCAAATGTGCTTGTATCACCAAGACTGACCCATCATCTTCATCAAAACATAAATATGAGATAATTTGATGGAAAGATATTGGTAGCTGAGAGAATCAATAAAGGTTTTATATAGGAAGCAGCCCTTGAGCTAAGCTTGAAGGAAACTAGAGATTCCAATAAATAGGAGTAAGAAGGAGGACTGCCAAACCCAAAGACAATTATCTTCAGTTCATATTCAGACTGTTAGGACTGCTGTATTGGTTTGAAGACCTATTTGGTTGAAGACAGACTGCAGTCAATTATCATAATTCATTCCATTTCTTAGAGGATTATTGCTGTGATTTCACTTGACAATTCAGTGCTAGATTATTAAGCATACAATGAAGAAAGACATTGTTTTTATCCTATCAATTGCTAGCAAGTTTCATCGAAACTGAAGCTCAGAGAACTTGTATTTTATCCAACAGTCAGAAAGTATCTGAGGAAGGATTTAGACTTGGTACTCTGTTGTCTCTTAAATCCTGTGGTTTTTTTTTTTTTTTTTTAATACAACATCAAGTTTCCTTTAATTTAGTGGGCAATTTCAATATTCCTACAGGAAGGGAGGTTCCAAGCATCTTGAGCAAGAAGTGTTATCTTTGGGTTTATTATTTAGTTCAATCGTTTTTAGTCTTGTCTATCTCTTTGTGATCCCATTTGGAGTTTTTTTTGGCAAAGATACTGGAGTGGTTCACCATTCCCTTCTCCAAATCATTTTTACATATAAGACAAATGAGGTAAAAACAGGGTTAAGTGACTTGCCTAGTGTCACAGAATTAGTGTTTGAAGATAGATGAGAACTCATGAAGATGAGTCTTTCTGACTCCAGGCCCGTTGCTCTATCCACTGTACCACCTAGATACCCCAAAGTACATCTTATTCACCTTTATATATCCCATAGGGTCTACTACTGTGCTTATCACAATTAATGTTTGTTGGATGAATAAATGAATACTTGAGAGCAATGATCATGTCTTCTTTAAACATGCAGAGCAATCTCATTTATTCTTCATAAGGCATATTCTCTAGACTAACGCTGTCACATTCAAAGAGCAATGAAGGAATGTATGCTACACATAAAGGATTCCTGATGAGCTGCATATTGACTTAGTTTTAAAAAGTAATATTTATTATATTTTGGTTTTATTAAATATAAATATTTACCAATTATATTTTTATCTATTAATGATATTGTGGTTATGGAAAACTGTACCTCAGTTTTATAGAATGAAAGTAATATTTTGATCCTAGTATTCTTTTGAAAGGAGCTGCTAGGTGGGACAATGGATAGAACAAAATGGGTCTGAGTCAGAAAAATTCATTATCCTGAATTCAAATCATTTTTCTCACCTAAAAATGTGCTAGAGAAGAAAAATGGCAAACCATTTCAGTATCTTAGCCAAGAAAACTCCAAATGGGATCACCAAGAGTCAAACAAGACTTAAAATGACTGAACAACAACATTCTTATGATTATCATCTCACAGTTGTGATTAAAATTTCTTTGGGGAGTGTTGTGAGCTGCATATGGCCCGTGGAACACATACTTGATCTCTATTCTAGACACCTCTTCATCCTGACAGCTTGGTCCCTGGGCTGCTACTAAACCACAGAATCTCAGAATCAAGTTGCTGAAAGGGATTGAAAAGGCCATTTGGTCCAACCCATACCTGAATTTGTATTCCATCTATAACATAACAGAATACTAGTCATCCAGCCTTTGCTTGAAGACTTCCAATGAGGAGAACTACCTGCCTCCTAAGGTAGCTCCTTCCATTTTTGGACAACTTTAATTGTTATGAAGTTTTCCTTTAGGTCAAAGAAAAGGCATAAAATGTGGACAAATGCTGGACTTGGAGTCAAGAACACTGAGATTTTGGCTCTGACACTAGCCATAAAATCATGGGTCAGTTGTTTACATATTCTAATTCTCACCTTCCTCATTTATAAAATGGAATTAATGATACCTGTAGGATTTACTTCATTAAAGGGTAGTGCATGAGGCATATATGAAATAATGTGCATAAAGCACTTTGCTTTAAAGCTTTTTACAAGGTACATAAGCTATCATAAATCTTGTATAATACATATCAGGGCAGCTAGGCAGCACAGTGGATAGAATGCTGGACTTAGAGTCAGAAAGATTCATCTTCATTAGTTCAAATTTGGCCTCTGACACTTACTATCAGTGTGATCCTGGGCAGGTCATTCAAATCTGTTTGCCTCAGTTTCCTCATTCGTAACATGAACTGGTGAAGGAAATGGCAAAAACACTCCTGTATCTTTGCCAAGAAAATACCAAAATGTGTTAAGAAGAATCAGACACGACTGAATAACATAAAATGTATAAGTTTAAATATATAAAAGCCATATATGTGTATGTATGTATATATATACACATATATCATATATACACAAAACATATATATATATATACAAAAACATATATATATGTGCATGTATATATATATATTTGTGTGTGTGTGTGTAAAGCTTTAATTTGCACTACAACTTTAGAGATGCTCTGATTATTATGGATTCTAAATTTGTCCCTCTGAATTTTCTACTCAGTATTTTATCACTCTGAGGGGGAACAGAGAAAACCTAATTCCTCTTTTACATGACAACCCCAAAAATACTTGAAGCCAACTGTGTTCCCTTTAGTTTTCTCTTCTCCAAATCCTTCAACATATCCTTTTTTTTTTTTTTTTGAGGCAATCAGGGTTAAGTGACTTAGTTAAATCACATAGTGTTGAAGGCCAATTTTTTTTTATTAAAGCTTTTTATTTGTATAACATATGTATGGGTAGTTCCCCAACATTGATCTTTACAAAGCTTTCCATTACAAATTTTACCCCCAGTCCCCTCCCCTCCCCTAGATGGCAGGAAGTCCACTACATGTTAATAATGTTGAAATGCTTGAGAAGTTATGCAAGAAAAATCCTATCTACAAGAAAAAAAAAAAGAATCAGAGAAAGGCAACACAATGCAAGCAAATGTCAATAGAGATCATGAAAATGTTACGTTGTGGTCCACATCTCATTTCCCTCTCTCTGGGTGTATATAGTTTTCTTCAGTGAACAATTGGAACTGGTTTGAGACAATTCTTTGTTGCAGAGAGCCATGTCCATCAGAATTGATCATCATGTAATACTTTTGTTGCTGTGTATGATGATCTCCTGGTTCTGCTCGTTTCACTCAGCATCAGTTCATGCAAGTCCCTCCAGGCCTCTTTGAAATCGTCCTGCTGGTCGTTTCTTACAGAGCAATAATATTCCATAATATTCATATACCATAATTTATTCAGCCACTCTCCAACTGATGGGCACCCCCTCAGCTTCCAGTTTCCAGCCACCACAAAAAGGGCTGCCACAAACATTCTTGCACAGGTGGGTCCCTTTCCCTCCTCTAAGATCTCTTTGGGATATAGGCCCAGCAGAAACACCGCTGGGTCAAAGGGCATGTACAGTTTGACAACTTTTTGAGCATAGCTCCAAATTGCTCTCCAGAATGGCCGGATCCGTTCACAGTTCCACCACCAATGTATTAGTGTCCCAGTTTTCCCACACCCCTCCAACACTCATCGTCATCCTTTCCTGTCATTTTAGCCAATCTGACAGGTGTGTAGTGGTACCTGACAGCCACCTCAATTTGCATTTCTCTGATCAATAGCGACCTGGAGCAACTTTTCATATCACCAGAGATGGTTTTAATTTCATCATCTGAAAATTGTCTGTTCATATCCCCCGACCACCCATCTATTGAAGAGTGGCTTGAATTCTTATATATATGAGACAACTCTCTATATATTCCAGAAATGAGGCCTTTATCAGAACCATCAAATGCAAAGATTTCCCAATTTGATGCCTCCCTCCCAATCCTGTCCGCACTTGTTTTTTTTTTGTACAGAAACTCTCTAACTTAATACAATCAAAATCATCCATCTGGTGTTCAATTAGGAGTTCCAGGTCTTCCCTGGACACAAATTCATTCCATCTCCACAGGTCTGAGAGAGAAACTATATTACGTTCCTCTAACTTGCTTACAAAGTTCCTCTTTATATCTAGATCATGAACCCATCTAGATCCCATCTTGGTATGGGGTGTCAGGTATGGGTCAAGCCCCAACCTCCTCCACACCAGCTTCCAATTTTCCCAGCAGTCCTTGCCGAACAGTGAGCACTTATCCCAAAAGCTGGGGTCCCTGGGTCCATCGAATACTAGATTGTTAAGGTTATTGCCTAGATTGTCCTGACATCCTATCCCGTGAAGGCCAAATTTGAATTCACCTCCTCCTGACTTCAGGGCTGGTGTTCTGCCCACTTGACCTAGCTATCCCTACCTAACTTGAATTCTGTCACCCAGTTCCTAGAAGGCTAAACCCCCTTAGGTTGAGAATTGAGGAGTCAGCCCCACAGTGTTCTTTCCCTTGGGAGGGCTAATCCTTGTTTCCTGCTTACAGTAGAAACCCCTGAGTGTTTGAAGCATGAGATACAGACAAGACTAGTGATATTCTGTGAGGAAAGGCTAGTCATGGTGAATCTGTCCCTGGGTAGGCCCAAGTCACCGTCTTCCTGTGTATGTCCTCTCTTCCTGAAGGCAAGTCAGGACAAGCAAAATGATGGAACAGAGAGCTTGGAGCCAGGGTGGGAGAAGGCAGACAGGCTGGGGAATGTAAGAGAAAGGTCTGAGAGGGCTAGCTCTCACTGGCTGGTTGATTTTATTGCCTCCTCTAGGAACCACAAGACATGTATTTTGTCAGTGGGAAGGAGAAGTTAGATAGAGGAGAGAAAAGATGGTGGGGCAGGGAAGCAGGGCTAGCTGAGGTCACTTATGGCCTGTATTACAAAACACCTTCTCAGGAAGGGAAAGCAAGCCATTCATGGGAAAATACTCTACAATTCTCCTGTGGAAATTTGAGAAAGGTGATTTCTTCAGAGAAGCTTGTGGAAATTACTCTTGATTTTTATTGTTGCAGCAACTATATTCTGGGAGCTCTGATCTATCTCATTATTGTTATTTCTGCCATCTGTGCTCCCCCTTCTAGGGTCTTGCCATGGTTGCCATTTTTCCTCATCACTCTTTCTCTTCAAGAGTCCCAGCCTTTCCTCATTTCTAAAATATATAGAAAATTGATTCAAGCTTATAAGAATGCAAGCCATTCTCCAATTGGTAAATGGTCAAAGGATATGAATAGACAATTTTCAGATGATGAAATTAAAACCATTTCTAGTCATACAAAAAATGCTCTAAATCACTATCGATTAGAAAAATGCAAATTAAGACAACTCTGAGGTACCACTACACAACCTTTCAAATTGGCTAAGATGATAGGAAAAGTTAATGATAAATGTTGGAGGGGATGTGGGAAAATTGGGATACTAATACATTGTTGGTGGAGTTGTGAACTGGTCCAACCATTCTGGAGAGCAATTTGAAACTATGCCCAAAGGGCTATAAAATTGTACATACCATTTGATCCAGCAGTGTTTCTACTGGGTCTGTATCGAAAAGAGATCTTAAAAAGGGAAAAGGACGCACATGTGCAAAAATAATTGAAGCAGCAAGGACCTGGAAACTGAGTGGATGCTCATTAGTCGGAGAATGAATAAGTTATGGTATAGGAACATTATGGAATATTCTATAAGAAATGATCAGCAGGAAGATTTTAGAGAGGCTTAGAGAGACTTACAGGAACTGATGCTGAGTGAAATGAGCAGAACCAGGAGATCATTGTACATGGCAACAGCAAGATTATATGATGATCAATTCTGATGTTTGTGCCTCTTTTCAACAATGAAGTGATTCAGGCCAATTCCAATAAACTTGTGATGGAAAGAATCATCTACATCCAGATTATAGGGACTGAATGTGGATCAAAACATGGTTTTTCCGCCTTTTTTGTTATTTGCTTAGTTTTTTTCCTTTCTCATTTTTTTCTTTTTGATCTAATTTTTCTTGTGCAGCATGATAAATTTACACATAGAAGAAAAAAAAAAAGAATCCCAGCTTTTAAAATTGCCCATGCTAAAAGCCTTCATGCCCATTTAGAATATGTGTTGGTGACCTTACCACACTGCAAAGTCCAGTAATCATACTTGAGAAGTATAATTAAAATATGATTTCTTCCAATGAGCAGAATTTTTTAGGCCCCAAACATTGAGCCAAGTCCATGCAAAGACACATCTCTATATATGTTATTGTAAGGTGACTGTGCCAGGGTTTACTAGTGTCTGGTATTGTGTCTTTGTGACCATTTGCTATGTATGTATTAGCTTCTGAATGATTTTATGTGTGAATATGGATATTTTTGTTAAGTGTCTGAATGTGACAGCATGAGTTTCTGTATATATTATTATCTATATGACCATTTGTGCTTAAGTAGAATTGTGTTTCTTTACCTGGGTATAAATGTACAAGTTTATCTTTACAGGTGACGTTAATGATTGTGTCAGCATGTGAAAATCTCCCCTCCCTTAATCCTCCCATTAAGATTTCTCAGCACATGGTGAAGTGAGGGATCTATCTCCACACCCATCCACAGCTCATTATTCCTGTCAGGAAAAAGTTACATACCTACAATGTTTAACTCTTTGCTGCCTTTGCATGTCTTTATACTTTTTAATTCTTTGGATTGGTCTATATCCTGCCAGCTTTTGATACCAATATCTCTGACTTTCTGACTCTATCTGTAGCTATGGAATAGTTAGTCAAAACCCTGGATAATTTTAAAGAAGAATAATTTTGCTTGGCTTGAAGAAGTATACCAACATCTATTCCTCTCTTCTTTCCTCCTTCATTCTTCCCCTTCCTTCCTCCTTTCCTTCCTCCCTCCTTACTTTCCTTCTTTCTATCCTTCCTTCCTTCCCTCCCTTCCTCTTTTCCTCCCTCTCTTCTTACCTCCTTTCCTTTTTCTCTTCCTTTTTTCTTCCTTTCTCCCTCCCTCCCCTTACTTTTCTACCTTCCTTTTTTTCTTTCCTTCCTTCCTTCCTCCTTCCTTCCTGTCTCCCTTCCTCCCTTCTTCTTTCCTCTTCCTCTTTTCCTCCTTTTCCCAAATAATTAATAAGTATTTGTTAATGTAGTAACCTTTTTTTTTTTAAATCATACTCTTTCTTTTTATTAAAGCTTTTTATTTACAAAACATATACATGGGTAATTTTTCAACATTGACCCTTACAAAATCTTCTACTCCAAATTTTCCCCTCTTTCTCCCCGACCCTCCCCTAGATGGCAGGTAGTCCAATACATGTTAAATATGTTAAAATATATGATAAATCCAATATATGTATACATATTTATAGTTATCTTGCTGCACAAGAAAAATCGAATCAAGAAGAAAAAAAAACTGAGAAAGGAAACAAAATGCAAGCAAATATCAACAGAAAGAGTAAAAATGCTATGTTGTGGTCCACACTCAGATCCCACAGGCCTCTCTCTGGTTGTATATGGCTCTCTTCTTCACTGAACAATTGGAACTGGTTTGAATCATCTCACTGTTGAAGAGAGCCATGTCCATCAGAACTGATCATCCTATAGTCTTGTTGCTGTGTACAATGATCTTTTGGTTCTACTCACTTCACTCACTTCACGTAAGTCTCTCCAGGCCTCTCTGAAATCATCCTGCTGGTCGTTTCTTATAGAACAATAATATTCCATAACATTCATATACCATAATTTATTCAGCCACTCTCCAATTGATGGGCATCCACTCAGTTTCCAGTTTCTTGCCATGTAGTAACCGTTTAAAGCTACTCTTTCCAACTTACATTCAAGTGGCTTTATGATATTAGTACTCATGAGTTCCCCACCACTGTACTCCCATTAATAATTAGCCAGCCAGACTTAAAAAAAAGACATTTACTAAGCAGTTAGAGCAATTCCCTCCAAATCAGGGGTAGGTGGACTCTCCCTTTACATACATAAAGTGGGCTCAAACTTCAAGTACAAAAGCAGTGAGATAAATATTTATGGAATAAATGAGGCAAGGGAGGTACCTCTAGAAGTCCTTTACCCCCCTTTTTTTGGAGTCCTTCCTGATGAGGAATGGTGTTAGTACCTATGAGTCACTTCATTGAAACAGGCTTCTCTGTTTGTTGATTCTAAGAACATTCAGCTCTTGGTTGCTACTGGGACCCCTAGACTTCCTGAACTCCTGAGGTCAAGACCTGGACATGTCCACCTTGGAATACTGGTTCACCTAAGATTGGGAGAGAACAAACCCCAGAGACCCGAGTAGCCATGTCCTTACAGCTTCCATAGCTGGGCAGGAGATAAATTAACTGCCCATCTGACCCCCTTCCCCACTTTAGTTTTAATTCCTTAGAGTGACAAAGCAAAGAAAGTAAGAATAATGAAGCAACTTGTGGCCCCTTTTGTATATCTACTCATTGATACAAAAATAAGAAATGAAATAATTCCTGCTTGGAGCTTACATTCTAATGGGAGAAATAACATGTGCATATGTATGTGTGTACATATATGTATATATGTATTAGTATAGAATTGTATTTATGTATATAGCATGGCCATGTTATCTAGACTACCATTTCTACCATCCTGATCTCCTTGGTGACTATGCAGAATAAATTCAAATTATACCAAATAAAGAACTCTCTCTTTCTCCCCATCCCTCACTCCCTCACTCCCTTTCTCCCTTCCTTTCTCTCTTTCCTTCCTCCCCCCCACCAATAATTCTTTTTTAGAACATAAGTTCCTTGAAGATCAGAAATGTTTTATTGCTTTTGCTCCTCTAAAAATACTCCCTGCCCTCAGGGAGATTACAATCTATTAGGCAATTCTGTATAAATATTTATTCTTTATGTAGTACTATAAAGTGACTAATTGAGAATCCATACAAAATAATAAGCTAGTTAAATAATCAGTGGTTAACGAGTGAGGGCATAAAGGTTCAATCAGATAATCTACAGTGTCCTCTTGGAAAGAATTCAGGACTCAGGCCATCTTCAAATCAAGGAAAGACATTTATTAAGATTAATTGAGAATCATGTATTCAGAGCAGATTGTGCTCCTGTTAGAAATCTACCGGAGTTAGCTGCCCAACTAAGTAGGGCAAAGACATTTATGAAATCTGATTACATCATAAGATATGCAGATTTTGAGATTATAGGAAAGTTTACTGACATGGGAAGGTCATAAAGCCTTGGTGGAATTGCACATGTGGTTATCTAGAATGCATCTAGAAAAGCCATTGGGGATTATTAATGAAGGGTAATGGTATTATAATTAGCTTGACATCATTATAAGTTCACCCAAAGGATAGGAAAGAAGGAGAATGCACAGGCGCCATGTTAAGGAAAGATTAATTAAAATTTGTAGTTTAAAATCTTGGTTATCCTGTTGATGCTACTTTTTATTGTTTGATTTCTATGGTATATCTAGACTTGATGGATGATGGAATTATAGACTGTGTAGACCTGGACTTGTACTTGTCAGCTAGTGATTGAGGATTTCTGTGGTGTTTGGGCTGGGAGCAACAATCAGAATCCCACCAAAGGTACTACAAATTAGAGGAATCTAGAAAAAGTTCTTTTGTAAAAAAAAAA
>JAJPUD010006227.1:64475-100760 GCA_023553655.1 Myrmecobius fasciatus | reverse complement strand
TCTCTCTCTCTCTCTCTCTCTCTCTCTCTCTCTCTCTCTCTCCATATCTCTATCTATATGTAATGTATGTATGTATGTATACATACATATGTGTATGTTGTCTGAAGCAAGAATAAACCTTATTCTTATCTGTGCTCCCCTTTCTCAATTCCTGACCACTCTGATTCCCAATTCAGAGACTTAACATATTAGGATCACAGAAATTATTCTCTATAGAATTAAATGGAAAGGTTAAAGATCAAGCATTCCTATTTGGAGATATCTACCTCTGAAGATATCCTAAGTCTCCTCCTGGTTGCTCTTCTAGATCTTCAGGTCTGGTGTTGCTATAACTCCTAACCAATAAGGGAAGGAGACATTTGTACCCCATTTCATTATACTAACAACTAGTATTTATATAGCACTTAAGGTTTGCAAAATAGTTTACAAATAGTGTCTCATTTTCCCTCACAACAATCTTATGAGGGTGCTATTTTTAAATTTCCATTTTACATATGAGGAAACTGAGGCATAAAAAAGGCAAGTGACTTGCCAGTCATATATCTAGTAATTCTCAGGATAGATTTGAACTCTATCAGGTCTTCCTGACTCCAGTCCAGTTGTCTATCCACTGTACCAACTGGCTGTCTCTAGTTTCTATAATTTTGTACTATAAACAAAGTGTAGGCAGTGATCACAATCGGTTTTTCTCAGTCCCCGTGGTATTCACACCAGCTCTCACTTTGGACACTTAGGATGAGGTCTTCTTACAGTATTATCTTCATTGGCTGCAAAATCAGGTTTTCTCCCATAGTGTCAACTTTATGGTCATCTCACTCCGTGGCTCTGGAAACAGCAGAAACTATAGTCACAAGACTTCAAGAAAGCCCAGAAATCCAAATCCAAGGTCATTAAGAAAAAAAAAGAACAAATCGACCCTGGATGCCATGGTGTACAGATTATGAACCCCCTTTTACACTATGGATGGATTTCTTTCCATTTGCAAGTATGATCTTGTGTGTCAGTGTTATCAACAACCACTTTGCAACTTTCTCCCTCTGAATCATCACCCCACACCCTCGGGAAATTAATTCAAGATAAGAGGGCAAATTAGGGACACAAGTTAACTATACAAGGATCATAAATTTAAGGTGGAAAGGATCTCAGAAGTCATTTAATATAACCCTTTTATTTTATAGATGAGGAAGCAGGTTTGGGGAAGGTTAAGCACCTTACCCAAGGTTATATTTCCAAGCAGTGTCAGAGAGGAAATTTGAACTTTTATCCCCTGATTCCCAAGTCTATGAGTTTTTCACAGTGTACTGTCTTGTCATCTTGTCTTCTCCCTTCTTCCCTCATTCTCTCCTTCCTTCTTTCCTCCCTCCCTCCTTTCTTTTTTCTTTTCTTTTCCTTTTCTTTCTTTTTTCTTCCTTCTTTTCTTCTCCTCTTCTTCCTTTCCTTCCATCCTTCCTCCCTCCTTTTCTCCTTTTTATTCTTCTTTCCTCCCTTCCTTCCTTCTTCCTTCCCTTTCTTCCTTTTTTTTCCCCTCTCTCTTTCCTTCCTTCCTTCTTTCTTCCAAAGTACAGGAAGAACTCATATCAACATGAGAAAGCATCCCAAATTGGTAAAACACTTTGGACAAAATCGTTCTCTTCAGTCTTTGTGTCTTTTCCACCTCCTTCCCTCCCACTAGAACAAGACTTTCTCCAGTAACTCAAAATAGGAATTGGTGACAAGCTCTCAGACTTGGGTGGGGTAGAAAGAGCAAGCAGGAGCAGGTTGGATGGGGAGGAAATTGGGTGTGAACTGTAAGAGATGAGGTACCTCTAACAAAAGGACTGGTCAGACTTCTCCCCCACCCTCCCCTCAGCTTCAAAATCTGAGATTCCTGGAGCCAAGGAGATTGTTCCAGCTATCCCTGTGCCCTCCTTCAATACCCCAGTATGAGACACCCCTTCCCCCTCCGCCCTCTGTGAGTATTTTCCTCAACTCTAACCTAAATGTCTTCCACCACAGTGCAATGAAATCTAAACCCATTTTATTCTACATATAAAAATAGCTCACATTTTTAAATGGTATTTCAAGCTTTGCAAAACACTTTTCCTCCTCTCCCTTGAGGGAGGTGGTGAAAGTATTATTTTTTCTACAAATGAGAAAACTGGGCTAAACAGAGATTAAGTGATTTGCAGATGGTCACACAGCAATCAGCAATCAAATATCAGAGGCAGAATTTCGACACTGTTCTCTTGAATTCTTTCCAGTATTCCAACCTATTTCTCTTTATCTATTGAATAGTGATCTTTGGGCAATTTGCAGGGCATATGAGAATTAAAAAAAAAAAAAACCACCTCGCAAACCTTAAAGAACTATGTAAATATGAATTATCATAATTGTGGGGTGATATTGAGGGTTTTTTGCTAGACAAAATACAGCAACAATTGTTGTTTAGTCACATCTTACTTTTTGTTACCCCATTTAGAGTTTTCTTGGCAAAGATGCTGGAATGATTTGCCATTTCCTTCTCTAGCTCATTTTACGGATGAATAAACTGAGGCAAATAGGATTAAATGACTTGCCCAAAAACACACAGTAAGTGTCTGAGTCAGATTTAAACTCATGAAAATGAATCTTCATGATTCCACTCTATCCACTGAGCAGCCCTAGCTGCCCTATAGAATCATTTACTTATTGGTAATAGTCAAAATAACAGCAAATAATGTTTCCACTCTTAATCCCACTCCCTACTTCCCTACCCTTCAAGCCCTAGATTTACGGTGTGAGTTTCTAGAGGCATCCCCTCCTCAGTCCTCTTCCTCACCTCCCAACCCCAAAACAGACTGCCAAGGTAGGGTCTTTTCTGACACTCTCCTGACCCCACCATCACCCCTAGATCCCATCAGAACCTGAGTTTATGCTTCAATGTGTCCCTGCCTTCCTCTAATCATCTCAATCCTCAGCACCCTAAGCATTTTTCCTCCTCCCAGAGAAGAGGGTGGAGGCCAAAAGGCAACTTCTAACCTGTTGCCCAGAGCTTAGTCTTCTAAGGAAGATTCGGTTATCCCTAGAGGGGAAGGCTAATTATGGATCCAGCCGATGGAAACTCCCTTTACCTCTTATCCTTTTGGCAGAGTTGATACCTGTAGCAGTAGGGACTTGGAGAGTGGTCTGGACCACTCCCTAAATTAACTTGCTCAATTGTTAAATGGGGAGGTTGGTCTCTCACCTAAATCCTGTGATTTTTATGGGGACCCTGTTATTTGTGGTCCTCCCAGACAGCCGGATAGCTTCTGACTGTTTCTGTGTGTGTGCATGTGTGCAGGGCAGAGGGATATTATATTTAGAAGAAGCTTCCTCTCTCTCAGTTGCCAGTACCCCAATTAATTAGTTGAGGAGACAAACTACAGGAATATATAGTTATCCCTTCCACATTGTGGAAGTTAAGAACATGGTGCCCTCCTAATTTGGAAAATCAGTGTAAGACTTTTTGATCCTCCTTTTGTAACAAAAAAACCTGAATTTTTTAATAGGGTGTTTATAGTACCTTATTATAAATTTGGGTGGATAATGTAAATATTATACATATATTTTATGCATTTCTTAATTTCTAAATTTTTTTTCTGTGTTGTCTGCAGTTTCCACAAAACTCCCCAAAATTTAGTTTCTTATGCTGACTCTAATATAGCAAAATCACCATGGGGAAAGTTGCAGTGTGGGAGGAATAACTGTAGTCTGTGCTTTGTTCTCCCAGTTCTGTCAATCACAGGAAACTTTGCCTTTGTTTCTGTGTCTTTGTCTCTATCTCTCTGTCTCTATATTCTCTCTGTCCTGCTATCTATCCACCTGGTCTCCCTCTTACTGTCTGTGCTCAATTGCTCAGTCTCTATCATTGTTTTCCTATTTCTCTCCCTCATAATCTCCCAATGCATTGGAAATCATCAGACATACAGGAATGAAGGGGAAAAAAAAGTCTCAGGACTAAAGGAAACAAGTCCACAACATTTATCTTGCACCTACTGTGTGTAGGTCACTATGCTAGATGTTTAGGTAAACAAACTTTAGATAAGAAATACTTCCAGCCTTTATGGAATCTAAAGCTAAACCAAAATAAGAAACCAAGCCAGTTGCCAATCATATATAGGTAATCTGTGCTCCTATCTTTCCTTTATCTCCTTGAATTATTTTTCTCCTGGACTCGGGGTGATTTCTCAGAGATAAACTGACAATGTTTCTTATAATACATGGGAGAATGATCAACCCTTCTACCTTACTGGGACTCTCAGTGCACTATTGTAATGGGGTAAAAGTCCAATGATGGAATAAAGGGGAACTTGATCTAAAAGCTAAAAGCTTCAGCGTTTGCTACTTTTGTTCCCACTGCCTTTTTTTTCCCTTTTATAATCTTTCATCAGATCAACAAAGTAAAACTTCAGAGTTGTTTTAATTGGCATTTCTTTTATTATCAGTGATTTGAAACATTTTTTTTTACATAATTGTTAATACTTGGCTGATTTTTTTCTTTTGAGAACCATTCCTCACTTTTGATCACTTTTATCTATTTGTAATATCTTTGGTTTTTATTTATCTGGACCTATCTATCTATCAATATATTTTCCATATATATTTGCTGCAAAAATTTTTTTCTCAGCTGAATTCTTTCTTCTCATTCAAATAGCAAAAGATTTTGATTTGATATAATTGAAATTATCCACTTTATAATCTATTATCACTACTATTACTTATTTGATTAAAAATTCTTCCTTAGTCATAGCTGTTTAAGGCTCAATGTTTTAAACTGTAGGTTGTGACCTATATGGGGTCTCGTAACTAAATATAAGGGTCACAAAATTAGTGATTTATTATCAGCAAATGTTTGATATGTATACCTATTTCATATACCTATATATCCTGGGCCACATAAAAATTTCTTGGGCAAAAAGGGTTTGCAGGTGGGAAAAATTGAAGAAGTCCTAGTTTTTTTTTTTTTCTTTTTGAATGATAAGATCTTTTCTATTTAGGAATATGTAGCCACTGGGAACTTGTAAAATATGGTGTAAGATACTGATCTAAACTCCTTTTTTTGTTTGTTTTATTTTTGTATGGCAAATGAGTTTAAGTGACTTGCTCAAGGTCACATAGTTAAGAAGCCTTAAATGTCTGAGGCCTCATTTGAACTTAGGTCCTCCCAACTTAAGAGTGAGTGCTCTATCTATTGCACCACCTAGCTGCTCCTATTGATCTAAACTTAATTTCTGTTAAACTTCTGTTTAGTTATCCCAGAAGGTTTTGTCAAATATAATGTCCTTATCTCAGGACTAAATATTCTTGGATTTATCAAATACTAAGCTAGTAGGTTTTTGCTGAGCCATATGTTATTTTGCTTTAGTTATTACTAGGTTTAATTTGTTTCATTAATCAACTTATCTGGTTTTTAACCAGTTCATATAATTTTAATCCTGCTTTAGAGTGTGTTTTGAGATTTTATCATTTTAAACTATTCTTATGTTTCCCTGTAACTCTTTGGATTTCTCCTGTGCTCTTATCACAATCTACTTTGATAAGTACATGTTCTATCCCTCCTTTAAACTATAAGGTCTTTCAAGATTAGAAGGAAAGCAATGAACTGGGAAAACATTTTTACATTCAAAGGTTCTGATAAAGGCCTCCTTTCTAAAATATATAGAGAATTAACTCAAATATATAAGAATTTAAGGCATTCTCCAATTGATAAATGGTCAAAGGATACGAACAGACAATTTTCAGATGATGAAATTAAAACCATCTCTAGTCATATGAAAAGGTGCTCCAAATCACTATTGATCAGAGAAATGCAAATTAAGACAACTCTGAGATACCACTACACACCTGTCAGATTGGCTAAAATGACAGGAAATGATAATGATAAATGTTGGAGGGGATGTGGAAAAACTGGGACACTGATACATTGTTGGTGGAACTGTGAACGGATCCAACCATTCTGGAGAGCAATTTGGAGCTATGCTCAAAAAGTTATCAAACTGTGCATACCCTTTGACCCAGCAATGTTTCTACTGGGCCTATATCCCAAAGAGATCTTAGAGGAGGGAAAGGGACCCACATGTGCAAGAACGTTTGTGGCAGCCCTTTTTGTAGTAGCTAGAAACTGGAAACTGAAGGGATGCTCATCAATTGGAGAATGGCTGAATAAATTATGGTCTATGAATGTTATGGAATATTATTGCTCTGTAAGAAACGACCAGCAGGACGATTTCAGAGAGGCCTGGAGAGACTTGCATGAACTGATGCTGAGTGAAATGAGCAGAACCAGGACATCATTATACACAGCAAGAAGACTATATGATGAACTATTCTGATGAACATGGCTCTCTTCAACAATGATGTGATTCAAACCAGTTCTTATTGTTCAGTGATGAAGATAGTCATACACATCCAGAGAGAGGCCTGTGGGAACTGAGTGCGGACCACAATAGCATTTTAACGCTTTCTGTGAATATTTGGTTGCATTTTGTTTTCCTTTTTAGATTGTTTTTTTTTTTCTCTTTCTAAATCAGATTTTTCTTGTGCAATAAGATAACTGTATAGATATGCATATATATATTGGATTTGTCATATAATTTAACATATTTAACATATATTAGACTACTTGTCATCTAGGAGTGGGGGTGGGGGAAAGAAGGGGAAAAATTTGGAACAAAAAAAATTTTGCAAAGGTCAATGTAGAAAAATCACTCATAAGTTCTGTAAATAAAAAGCTTTAATTAATTAAAAAATAAAATAAAATAAACTATAAGGTCTTTGAGGGCAAGGGTGGTATCCTATTTCATCAATATGTCCCCAGGTACTTAAATGTTTGTTCACTTTTTTTTGTTTAATTGGAAGGTGAAAATTAATTTTATAATGTTAAACAATGTAGGTTTCTCTTCAAGTGGATGGACATGGTAGCCAAAAGCATCACAGGTATGTAATTTGTAAATCATTAAAGGGAATGGTTTCATACAGGGTTTTATGAACAGAATAGTTTCACACAATAGTGTAAAACAGTGAAAGAAGTAATATCTAAGTCAGATTATTTCAAGAGCAATTATAGGTAAATGTGGAAGGGGAATAGCAAATTGACAGAAAATTAAACAGATTTTTTCAGCATTTATATAGTGACTTGTGCTCATATTGATGACAGTGGAACTATCACATATATGCTCATAGAAATTCACAATGTCCTATATGAAAAAGTAGGCCACGTATACACAGAAAGCCAAGTATATGTTGAGGCCAAGCATATACAGAAGAAATCTGGGCTGAAGAGCATAGAGTTTTAAAAGCAAAAATGATTGGTATAAGATATCTCAAGGAGGGGTGGGTAACAAACGAATGAAGGGAAAAAAATAAAGGATGAGATTTATAGCCCATTTTCCCCAAAAGTGATGAAGAGGATAACTGTCTTTTACCACTCTATACTTAAAGTACCTCATATATAGTAAGCGCTATAAAAATATTAGCTATTATTGTTATGTGTTATTTCTTTGGACTAATATGTCCACTTCTGCATCTCCATATAATTTTTATGAGAATGATCTAGCCATGTATTGGGGGCATACTTGGTTAAAGTATGAGAAGAAGCAGGAAGACTTTCAGAGCAGATTTTTTAAAATAGTAGACTATATCTTTATAGTCACACAGTTGACAGAGGAATATAAAGAATACGAGATCCTAGAGTGTTTATTGATTTAAAAAAATTATTGGTAATATTAGTAGCTAGCACTTTAAGGCTAGCAAAGCATCTTATAAATACTATCTCAGTTTATCTTCACAATTCCTGAATGTAATTGCTTGCTATTATCTCCATTTTACAGACGAGAAAACTGAGGCAAAAAAAGGTGAAGCAACATCATCATCATCATCATCATATTAGCTAATGCTTATATAGCGCTTACAATGTGATAGGTACTGTGCTAAGCACTTTACAAATATTGTGTCATTTGATCCTTACAACAACCCTGGAAGGTAAGTGATGTTATTATTTCTATTTTACTATGAGAAAACTGAGGCAAACAAAGAAGTCACTTGCCCAAAGTTACATGGCTAATAAATGTCTGAGGCTGGATTTGAACTTCAATCTTCCTTCCTAACTACACCAGTATTACATCACCTAGCTAGCAGAGACTGAAGCAAAGGAGGGTAGAGGAAGAAATAATGTCAAGGGGTTTTAAGATCTAGACTAGGTAAGGAGATGAACTTTATTTTATTTTTTAAAAGATTTTTATTTTCAAAACATATGCACAAATAATTTTTCAACATTGACCCTTGCATGGTCTTAAGTTTCCGATTTCCCTTACTTCCCCCGATCCCCTCCCCTGTATGACAAGCAATCCAATATATGTTATACATGTTGAAGTATATGTTAAATCCAATACGTGTAAGCATATTTATACAATTCTCTTGTTGCACAAGAAAAATCAAATAAAAAAGGAAAGAAAATGACTAAGAAAATAAAATGCAAGTGAACAACATCAAAAAGCTTGAGAATGTTATGTTGTGATCCACATTCAGTTCCCATAGTCCTCTCTCTGGGTGTAGATGGCTCTCTTCATCACAAGATCATTGGAACTGGGATCAATCATCTCATTGGTGGAAAGAGTCACATTCATCAGAATTGATCATCGTATAGTCTTGTTGGTGTATATAATGATCTCCTGGTTCTGCTCATTTCACCCACCATCAGTTCATGCAAGTCTCTCCAGGCCTCTCTGAAATCATCCTGCTGGTCATTTCTCACAGAGCAATAATATTCCATAACATTCATATACCATAATTTATTCAGCCATTCTCCAATTGATGGCATCCATTTAGTTTCCAGTTTCTAGCCACTACAAAAAGGGCTGCCACAAACATTCTTGCACATGTGGGTCCCTTTCCCTCCTTTAAGATCTCTTTGGGATATAAGCCCAATAGAAACACTGCTGGGTCAAAGGGTATGCACAGTTTGACAACTTTTTGAGCATAGTTCCAAATTGCTCTCCAGAATGGTTGGATCTGTTCACAGCTCCACCAACAATGTATCAGTGTCCCAGTTTTCCCCCATTCCCTCCAACATTTGTCATTATCTTTTCCTATCATTTTAGCCAATCTGAGAGGTGTGTAGTCGTACTCTGAGTTGTCTTAATTTGCATTTCTCTGATCAATAATGATTTAGAACACCTTTTCATATGACTAGAAATGGTTGTAATTTCTTCATCTGAAAATTGTTCATACCTTTTGACCATTTATCAATTGGAGAATGTCTTGAATTCTTATAAATTTGAGTCAATTCTTTATATATTTTAGAAATGAGGCCTTTGTTTTTTTAATTTTATTTTTACAAAAATTTTTTAACTTAACATAATCAAAATTATCCATTTTGTATTCAATAATGTACTTCAGTTCTTCTTTGGTCACAAATTCCTTCCTTCTCCATAGATCTGAGAGGCAAACTATCCTTTGTTCTTCTAATTTGCTTATAACATCACTCTTTATGTCTAAACCATGAGCCCATTTCGATCTTATGTTGTTAGGTGTGGGTTAGTGCCCAGTTTCTGCCATACTAATTTCCAATTTTCCCAGCAGTTTTTGTCAAATAGTGAGTTCTTATCTCAAAAACTGGAGTCTTTGGGTTTGTCAAACACTAGACTACTATAGCCATTGACTATTTTGTCCTGTGAACCTAACCTATTCCACTGATCAACAACTCTTTTTCTTAGTCAGTATCAAATGGTTCTAGGTCTGGTACAGCTAGGTCACCTTCATTTGTGTTTTTATTCATTAATTCCCTTGAAATTCTTGATCTTTTGTTCTTCCAGATGAACTTTGCTACTATTTTTTCTAGATCTGTAAAATAATTTCTTGGGAGTTTGATTGGTATGGCACTGAAAAGGTAGACTAATTTAGGTAATATTGTCATTTTTATTATATTAGTTTGGCCTATCTATGAGCACTTGATATTTTTCCAATTGTTTAAATCTAACTTTATTTATGTGAAAAGTGTTTTGTAATTGAGAACACAGGGTTTTGCAAGGGTGAATGATGAAAATTATCTTTGTATTTTGAAAAATAAAAATCTATTATTATTATTTAAAAAAAAGAAACCCCTAGCATATGGCAAAGATTTGGAGGGGAGTGAAGAACTGAACTGTTTGAGAAAATCAATCAATCAATTAAGCACCTACTATGTGCCAAGCAGTATGCTAAGCAGTGGGGATACAAAAAGAGACAAATGATAGTCCCTTCCCTTAAGGAGTTTACAATCTAAAGGAGGAGATTACATGGAAAAAAATATGTTAAAAAGCAAGCTATATACACAATAAATAAGAAAAAAAATTAAAAGAGGGAGGGCACTGGAATTAAGGAGAGTTTAGGGAAGGCTTCCCTGTAGAAGGCAGAATTTCAGTTGGGACTTGAAAATTGGGAAGGTCAGTAGTAGGAGTGGAGGAGGGAGAGCATTCCAGACATGGGGGATAGTCAGAAAGAATGAACAGAGTCACAAGATGGAATGTCTTGCTGATAGATCAGCCAGGAAATCATTGTCATTGAATTGAAGAATCTGGGTTGGAGAATAAGGTTTAAGAAGACTGAAAAGGTAGGAGGGAGCTAGGCTATGAAGGGCTTTAAATACCAAAAAGGTTATTTTGTATTTGCACCTGGAGGCAATAGGAAGCTACTGAAGTTTATTGAGTAGAATGACATGATCAGACTTGTGTTTTAGAAAAATTATTTTAATGGCTGAATGAATAATGGATTAGAATGGGAAAAGATTAGGGCCAGCAATCCCACCATCAGACTATAGCAGTAATAGATGAGGGAGGTGATAATGTCAGAGGAAAGAACGGGGAGTACTGGGGAGATGCTGCAAAAATGAAATCAACAGGCTTTGACAACAGATTGAATATAAAGAGTAAAAGATAGAGTGAGGAAACCAGGGTGACTTCTAGGCTGCACATCTGAAGGACTGGGAGTATGGTATTGCCCTCTGCAATAATAGGGAAGGTAGGAAGGGATGGGTGAGTTTTAGGGAAAGATAACGAGTTCCATTTTGAACATATTGAGTTTAAGATGTCTACTAGATCTCTAGTTTGAGATGTCTGAAAGGCATTTGGAGACATAAGATTGGAGGTCAGCAGAGAGATTGAGGCAGAAAAGGTAGAGCCATTAACATAAAGACGGTAATTAAATCCATGGGGGCTTATAAGAGAAAGAATGCTGTAGGAGTCAATTGCTAATGCATAGAGCAAAACTCAAATGAAAACTTGCTGAAAGATAACTGTATAAATATGTATACATATATTGGATTTAACATATATTTTAACATATTTAACATGTATTGCACTACCTGCCATCTAGGGGAGGAGGTTGGGAGAAAGAGAGGATAATTTGGAACACCCTTGGGTGTGTGTGTGTGTGTGTGTGTGTGTGTGTGTGTGTGTGTGTGTGTGTGTGTGTTTGAAATCTGGGCACAATCAGCTTCAGCAAGTCCAGCTCCAATTCTGCTGTCCTCCTACTGCATCATTTGAAGAATAGTAATGGATCTTTATTCAAGTCTGTACTTATAATCCTTAGATAGAACTGGGACAAGAACTGAAAATCTGGAGTTCTAGCTCAGTTAAAACAATATGTGGTGAAAGGCCAGGGAGTAAATGATACAGTTTGGTCAAGGAGTGAGGAGAAATCATAGTGTCCGTCTTCCTGTCTCCATGCCAGCCTGCCTTTAAAACTGGGATTGATTTCAGGGAGGTTATGAATTTGGATGGAAAAACTAAAAACTTACATCCTTATTTTCATTACCTGTAACTGAAATTTATCATTTTCTTCAATTATTTAAAAACATTTTGAGAAAATATCTACCAGACTGCCAATGAGCTCCAAAATTGGAAAAAATAAAATAAAAAAAGTTAAGATTTTTGCCCTAAGACCAGCTGCTAGCCATGCAGGATTACTGTGTCTTGAGACAGAAGGTAGGCCAACCTTGGGTGACCAGGGGTGTGCAATTCCATAGACAGTTCCCAGCCCAGTTGCTTGACCATCCTTGCTGCTCTAGAACTCCTAACCTAAAGTTGGGAGTCAAAAAATTCTTTCTAGTTGAGCCAATTCATGTTTCCTCAGGTTCCTAGCTCATTGCACATTCACATGGAAACATCAGCTCACACCTCTTGTGGTGAGAGGCCCATTGCTGGGCATTGAGGGGAGACAGAGGACCCAGGTGTCATCCTCCAGTGCTCGGGACTAATAATTATGCCTCAGAATTTATACAGTACTTTCAGGCTTACAAAGTATTTTCCTTACAAGGAATATAGTGCAAATGTGATTAGTGTACTTTACAGATGAGGAGACTGACTGAAGGTCAGAGGGAAGAATTGTGTTGCCTAAGGTCATCCAAGTAGAAATAGACAGATGCAATCATCTGATTCTGGCTCCACCACTTTTTCATGGCAGCCCTAAAATGGTTTTTACTCTAAGACCCCCAAGGTGCCTACGTCTTCCTAATCTTGGTCTGATCCTGGTTCAGGCTGTGCTGGGAGAGGGGCCAGAGGGAGGGGCCCTGGGGAGTTGAGATGGGCTCACTGCCCACAATTCCCCACCCCCTATCGGCATGTCACAGGATCAGATAGGGCACGTTCCTGCAATGGTGCTCAGTTAATATGTCTCTGCTGATGCAGAAAGGAAAATATTAACTCAACAACAGAGATGTATGCATGTATATACACGTCTACACGTGCACATAGAGAGAGACTCATGCACACTCATACAGCCACACAGACTTATACACTATACAGGCAAAGAAAAACATAGGGATGCCCACAAGGACAAGCAAACTTAGGTACGTTTCATACATGACAAGGAAAAAAAAAGATGGATGTTTCTTTTTTCTCAAATGTATATATAAAGATAGTTTTCAATATTCATTTTTGTAAAATTTTGTGCTACAAATTTTTTCTTTCCCTCCCTTATCTATCCTCTCCCCCAAGTCAGCAAGTAATCTGATATAGGTTAAACATATTTTTTTAATTAAAGTTTTTTTATTTGCAAAACATATGTATAGGTAATCTTTCAACATTGACCCTTATAAAGCTTTCCATTACAAATTTTTCCCCCCTAGTCCCCACCCCTCCCCTAGATGGCAGGAAATCTTCTACATGTTAATTATGCTAAAATACTTGACAAATCGAATGTGTATACATATTTTTACAGTTATCTTGCTGTGCAAGAAAAATTGTATCTACAAGAGAAAAAATCTGAGAAGAAAAACATAATGCAAGCAAACATCAATAGAGACCATGAAAATGTTATGTTTTTGTCGACATTTCATATCCCTCTCTCTGGGTGCATATGGCTTTCTTCAATGAACAATTGGAACTGGTTTGAAACATTTCATTGTTGAAGAGAGCCATGTCCATCAGAATTGATCATCATATAATACTCTTGTTGCCGTGTATAATGATCTCCTGGTTCTGCTGATTTCACTCAGCATCAGTTCATGCAAGTCTCTCCAGGCCTCTCTGAAATCATCCTGCTGGTCATTTCTTACAGAACAATAATATTCCATAACATTAATATACCATAATTTATTCAGCCACTCTCCAATTGATGGGCATCCATTCAGTTTCCAGTTTCTAGCCGTTACAAAAAGGGCTGTCACAAACATTCTTGCACATGTGGGGCTCTTTCCTTCCTTTATGATTTCTTTGGGATATAGGTCCAAAAGAAACACTGCTGGGTCAAAGGGTATGCACAGTTTGATAACTTTTTGAGCATAGTTCCAAATTGCTCTCCAGAATGGTTGGATCCATTCACATTTCCACCAACAATGTATCAGTGTCCCAGTTTTCCCACATCCCCTCCAACATTCGTCATTATCTTTTCCTGTCATTTTGGCCAATCTCACAGGTGTGTAATGGTATCTTAGAGTTGTCTTAATTTGCATTTCTCTGATCAATAGTGATTTGGAGCAACTTTTCATATGACTATAAATAGTTTTAATTTCATCATCTGAAAATTGTCTTCATATCCTTTGACCATTTATCGATTGGAGAGTGGCATGAATTCTTATAAATATGAGACAATTCTCTATATATTTTAGAAATGAGACCTTTATTGGAACCCTTAAATGTAAAGATGGTTTCCCAATTTATTGCTTTCCTCCTAATCTTGTCTGCTTTAGTTTTGTTTGTACAAAAACTTTTTAATTTAATATAGTCAAAATTATCTATCTGGTGTTCAATTAAGAGTTCCAATTCTTCTTTGGATATAAATTTATTCCTTCTCCACAGGTCTGAGAGGTAAACTATCCTATGTTCCTCTAATTTACTTATAATATCACTCTTTATGATATAGGTTAAATATGTATAATCCTTCTAACCATATTTCCATATCTGTCATGTGCAAAAAAAAAAAAAAAATCAGACCAAAAGGGAAAAAAAGCAAAAGAAAGGAAACAAACCAACTAACAAAAAGTGAAAATATTATGCTTTGATCCGTATTTAGTCTCCATACTTCTCTCTCTGGGTGTGGATGGCATTTTCTGTTTCACGTCTATAGGAATTACCTTGAATTACTACATTGTTGAGAAGAGCTAAGTCCATTAACATTTGATCATCATATAATCTTGCTGTTATTGTGTACAATATACTCCTTGTTCTGCTCATTTCATTCAGCATCAGTTCATATAAGTCTTTCCAGGCTTCTCTGAAACCATACTGGTCATCATTTCTTAGAACAATAATATTCCATTATATTCATATGCTATAACTCATTCAGCAATTCCCCAACTGATGAGCATTCACTCAAGTTCCAGTTCCAGTTCTTTGCCACTACAAAAAGAGCTGCTATAAACATTTTTACATATGTGGGTCCTTTTCTCTCTTTTATGATTTCTTTGGGATACAGACCCTGTAGAGACACAGCTGGATCAAAACCAGTTTGATACCATTTTGGGCATAGTTCTGAATTGCTCTCCAGAATAGTTGAATCATTTCACAATTCCACCAACAGTTCATTAATGTCCAGTTTCCCTGCATCCCCTCTAACATTTATCATGATCTTTTTCTGTCATCTTAACCAATCTGAGAGAGTGAAATGGTACTTCAGATCAACATTCATTTTTATATGACTTTGTGTTTCAAATTTTTTATCCCTCCCTCCTTCATCTTCCCCCTCCCCAAGACAGCAAGGTTTAACATGTCCAGTCCTTTTAAACATATTTCCATGTTTGCCACATTGTGCAAGAAAAATCAGATTTTCAGAAGAGGGGGTGGGGAATGAGAAAGAAAAATCAAACAAGCAAACAACAACAAAAGGTAAAAATACTGTTTTAATCCACATTCAGTCTCCATTGTTTTATCTCTGGATGTGAATGGCATTTTCCATCCCAAGTCTATTGGAATTGTCTTGGAGCACTGCATTGCTAAGAAGAGCTAAGCCCATCACAGTTGACCATCACATAATCTTGTTGCTGTGTACAATGTTCTCTTGGTTCTGCTCATTTCACTCAGCATTAGTTCATGTAAATATCTCCAGGATTTTCTGAAATCAGCCTGCCCAAGATGCATGTTTTCAAATTGGCAGTGTGGTATCCTGTCTCATATACTAGCCCTGTGAATCTGGGCAAGTCAGTTAATCTAATTGAATCTCAGTTTCCTTATCTGTATAGAAGGCAGTTGGACTTTATGACTTCTAAGGTCCCTCCCAACTCTAAATCTACAATCCTATGAACACTGTCTAAATCTATATATTTCAACACTGTTTTCTGGAGGATCTACTCCATTATTCCACAGAGACTGTTCAAGATGTGCACTGGAATCTGTCTTCTTGCTTTGTAGTCACATCACTTTATATGGGAAAAAAATAACTCTCCTAAGACTGCCAACTATGAAGAGTACAAAGAAATCTGAAAAGATTTTTTAAAATTCAAAAATCAATAAGCATTTATTAAGTATTTACTATGTTTCAGACAGAAAAAAAGAAGCAAAAGGCAGCCCTTACCCTCAAGGAGCTTTCAAACTAATGTGAAGATGTAGAATATACTTGTAAACAAAAGGCAGAAATGGAGAAACAGAACACATTAACTACATTCATAATTTAAACAAGTAAAGAAGAATGAATGGACAAAGAATTCTGAGGGAGGGCCTTAGAGGGAGTGATTGAAACTAATTAGTATGTTTTGATATATTGGAATGAATTTAAATGTAAGTTGTCTAGCTGGTTGCATTGATGTCAAATATTACATTTTTAATACTGCATCTAATAATTTTTAAGGGCACCCCACAACCTAACCCAAACCTCATTCACTAAATTGTTTTTGAGTAACTTTTGGCTATCTCCTAATACCATGTTCATTTTAAGTGGATGAAGGCTTTCTGCTATGGACAGGAATAAGAACAGACTTTTGATTCTGAAGAAAGATCCCAGAACATAATTTGTGATTTCATTTTAACTCATTTAGGATGCCATTAATAAAATCAGTGGTTGGTGTAGTGACCTCCCTGGGTAGGATAGGAATAGGGGTGGGTGTGGGAGTGATGAACTGCCTAGAAGGGACCAACACTTGTAAGTTAGGATGTGTTTTTTAGAAAACCATATAAAATAGAAAATCTTATCTTCTATTGTCTTATGCCTCATATCATGACTTAACTTCTCTCTCTAACTAGATTATAATTCTGTGATTATAATTAGATTATAACTAGATTATAATTTCTCCTTTTCCCTGTCTTCCCTTCAGAAAACTCTAGTATAAAACTGAGAATGGACTTTGGCTAGAGAGTGATTGGTTCTGGGATAGTGGGCTCAGAATAAACATATTGAGTAAATGAATGTTTTTTTATTGACTGGGCATCTAAACCACAAATATGTAGAAATACACAGATGGTCACACACAAAGATTTGCTTACTTATGCATGTACATAGACACATACATAAAGAACAAGCATGATGGAATACAAAGTGCTCTGATGTATGTGCAAAAATATTTGTAAGCCACTCTTTTTGTAGTGGCAAGGAATTGGAAATTAAGTAGATGTCCATCAGTTGGGGAATGGCTGAATGGGTTATGGTATGTGAAGGTAATGGAATATTATTATTCTATAACAAATGATAAACAGGCTGATTTCAGAAAAGCCGGAAAGATTTACATGAACTGATGCTGAGTGAAGTGAGCAGAACAAGGAGAACATTGTGGGCAGCAACAATAAGATTATGTGATGATCCACTGTGGATGCACTTGACTCCTCAACAATGTGATGAGTCAAAACAACTCCATCTAGAAAGAGAACCACATAGACTTAATGTGGATTGAAGCATAATATTTTCAACCTTTTTTTTTTTAACTGGTTGATTGTTTTTTCTTTCTCATGCTTCCCCCACCCCCTTGGTCAGATTTTTCTTGCACAATATGACAAATATGAAAATATGTTTTAAAAATTTGTACATATTTAACCTACATCAAATTATTTGCTGTCTTGGGGAGGGGGGAAGTAAAGGAAGGAGGGAGAAAATTTTGGAACATAAAGTCTTACAAAAATGAATGTTGAAAACTATCTTTACATATATTTGGAAAAAATAAAACACTATTAGGAAAAAAAAAAAAGTGTTCTGATGAGAAAACCAAGGTTCAAATGCTAGTTCTGAGGTTACCTAGCTATGTGACTGTGGAAAAATCACCTGACATTGTGTGACACAGATTTACAAAGGGTTTCCTATTTGAATATGGATTTTTCCTATATTCTCTTACATCTCACTATATTTACTAGGTCTTAGTTTCTTTATTTGTAAAGAGGATAATATCTATTGGAGTTTTACCTAGTATCCAAGCCTGTTGTGAGGAAAGCGATATACAAGTATAATTTATTATTTTTAGAATACACAAACTGGCATTCATATACATAGATACAAACTTGGTAGTTGTTCTTCATTCCTGTGCCCAAAGTGATATCACTATTTAAGAGTCAAGTTATAGTGTGTCTAACTGTAGCTGATCAGACCAATATGAGCTTGGAATGCTCTCCCCACAGCTCAGGCACAAATAGGCTATGTGAAAATTTGGAGTGGATTTTCTAATTTTGCACATATCACATATCTTTGGAGCTACTTCAGTTCTGTTTTGCTCATAGAACACAGCAACTTCTTTGATTTGGACATGGCATACTGGGTAGTCTTGTGCCAGTGTCTTCCATGTCATGTGACCAATTCCAAAGTTCTTCAGAAAGACCAACTCCAATGGACTGGCCACATTGTTTGAATGCCAATTCTTGTCCAAAGACTATTTTATGGAGAATGCACACAAGGCAAACACTCACATGATGAACAGAAGAAATGAAAAAGAGCACTTTCTTTTTTTATTGTAGTTAGTTTATTATTTTTAATACACATCGCTTTATGAATCATGCTGGGAGAGAAAAATCAGAGCAAAAGAAAAAAAAACATGAGAGAGATAAAAAAAAAAAACAGAAAAAAGAAATGAACACAGAATGTGTTGATTTATATTCAATCTCCTTAGTTCTTTTTCTGTAGGTAGATGGCATTTTTTGTCCAAAGTCTATTGGGATTGCTTTGGATCACTGAACTACTAAGAAGAACCAAGCCTTTTATAGTTGATCATCTTACATTCTTGCTGTTATTATGTACAATGTATTCCTAGTTTTGCTTGTTTCACTCAGCATCAGTTCATGTAAATCTTTCCTTTCTATAATCACCTTGTTCATCGTTTTTAAAAGAACAATAATATTCTGTTATCTTCATGTGCCACAGCTTGTTCAGCCATTCTCTAGTGGATGGACATCCATTCCTATTCCAATTCTTTGCTACCACAAAAAGAGCTGCTACAAACATTTTTGCACATAAGAGTCCTTTTTCTTTCTTTATGATTTCCTTGGGATACAGACAAAAGGACATTCTTAAAAAGCAATAGATCTACAGGTCTATATGTCCTCTTATAAATTTATGCATTCAAACTCATGCAAAAGATACACTCATACATATATACAGGTGCACATGTATTTATTCCATAATTCTCATATATATACATCTACATTCCCATACACATATATGTAAATATAAACATCTCCACATGTACACAAGCATGCATGTATATATATACACGTATATATATACACAGTCAAATACACACACACAAAGATATCCTCTTCCAAATTAATTTATTCTAGACAAAGGCAAAAGCATGGGGTTTGCATAAAATAGGAGGTAGAATTGAATATTGATTAGAACAATGCAAATTAAAACAATTCTGAGATATCATCTCATACCTATGAGATTGGCTGGAATAATATAAGGGAAAATGACAAATTTTGGAGGGAAAGTGGAAAAAATTGGGACAATAATACACCATTGATGGAACTATGAATTGAGCTAATCCTTTTGGAGAGCAATCTGGAATTATGCCTAAAGTGTTATAAAACTATGTATGCCTTTTGACCTAGCAATATCACTATTAAGCCTGTTTCCCAATGTTCTTTTAATTTATTTCTTCTAAAATGCTTACACTAGCTTTTTTTTTTGTGGTGGTAGAGAACTGGAAATTGAAATGATGCCCATCAATTGGGGAATAGTTAAATAAGTTGTAGTATATGATTGTAATGGAATACTACTGTGCTGTAAGAAATAATGAGCTAGTTGATTTTAGAAAACTATAGAAAGACTTGCATGAAATAATGAAGAATGAAATGAGCAGAACCAAGAGAACATTATAAACTGTAACAGTAATATTATTTAAAGAATAACTGAATAACTAAGCTATTCTGAATATTGTAAATATTAAGGTGAACTACAAAGGACCTATGGAGGAAGATGCTATCCACTTTCAGAGAACTAATAAATTAAAGTATATTTTTATACATATATGTGTATGTGAGTATGTGAGATAGTCTTTTCTAATATGAGGTGGGGAGGAAGGGAGATAGTTTGGAACTTAAAATGTGACAAAAGAATTAAATTTTTTAAAAGGGAAATGGATTCTCATATTTCTTCTCTGGAGAAAAGTTTGGGTCTTATCACTTCATAGCATTCAGTTTCAATTTATTTTGTGGTGTTTGTTCTTTCCATTTATATTGTTATACTCGTGTTTATTGTTTTTCTGGTCCTTTTTACTTACTTTGCATCAATTCATATAAGTCTCCTCCTCTCCATGCATTTCTATAATCATCTTATTCATTCTTTCTTTTTTTAAAATATATTTTTAAAAACCTTTAAAATTTTCTTTTTATTTGAAAAAAAAGTAAGAAAAAAAGAAAACAGAAAAGAAATACAAAACAAAATAAAATATTGTCATGTGTCCAGCAGAACATCAGGGAGTTTTCAAAATATATAACAACAAATTACCAGATCAAGAAACTATATATATTAGAAGAAATTATATTCATGAATGATCATTTTTTCTTTACTTCCTTGTAAATTGTTCTTTAGTTCTCTGCTGCTTGCTCTATTTACTTTTCTCATTTTTCCCCCTTTCATCCTCTTCCTCCTTCCCCATATCATTAAGAAAAGATATATTTATAGATATATAGATATATAGATACATACACACACTCCCCCCCATGACTTTTCTACCCTTGCTGCCTCTTTAATTAAATTCTGCTCCATAACTTGCCTTGCTATTACTTAACATCTCCCCACCCAAGGCTCCCTCTTTTGTCTTCTTTCCTTACTCTTTGCTTCCCCATCCACCCAATCCCTCCTCTCTTATTTCTTTATAGATTTTGGAAGGTGCTGTACCCTTCATGGTATATATGTAGTGTTAACTATTGAGCCCATTCCTGATGTGAATAGATTTTCAGAACTACAAGCCCTCCTCCCCCCTTTAATGCGTCTGTGTCTGTTTTTCCTCTGCACCTCATTTGTATAACTTGATTCCTACTTTTACCTTAGCTCTGCCCCAATCTTTCTTTTGAGCTACCCTATTGCTGATGTGAATCTTATATATATACATATGTGTATATATATACACATGTATATATATAAACACACATATACAAAATAATTTAAACAATTTGTCCATGTCAAGTTTCTTAAAAAATTGATCTTTCATATTAGATCTTATATGTTAAATTTTCTGTTAAGTTGGGGTTTGGTTGATAGAAAGTCCTGAAAATCTGCAAGTTCATTGAATGTCCTTTTTTTTTTTCTCATTCATGATTATGGATAATTTTTCTGAATATGATTTTTTTTTTGCTGCAGGCTTAGTTCTTTTGATTGTTGGTAGATATGAGATTCCAGGGCCTGTAGTCTTTTATTGCTTTTGTTGCTGTTTTTGCTGAGGCAATTGGGGTTAAGTGACTTGCCCAGCATCACACAGCTATGTATTCTTTTACTGTGACTGCTGGTAAGTCTTTGTTCAATTCTAATTGTAGTTCTAGTACACATGAATTGGTTTTTTTTTTTTTTTTCCTTGTTTCTTGCAAAATTTTCTTGCTGATCTAGGGGTTTTGAAATTTGGCAATAATATTCCTGTGTGTCTTCCACACAAGATCTCTTTGAGGTGGTGATTGGGAGATTTTTTCCATTTCTACTTTTTCCTCATGTTCTATCACTCCAGGACAATTTTCTTGGATTATTTCCTGCATTATTATGTCAAGGTTCTCTTTTTGGTCAGAACTTTCTGGCAGTCCAATTATTACTATATTTTCTCTTTTTGATCTGTTCTCTAGATCTGTCATTTTTCTTATGTTTCATATTCTGCTTTATTTTCTCATTCTTTATCATCTGTTTTGTGATTGCTTGGTGTCTCATAGCTTCACTGACTTCCCCTTGCCCAGTTTTAATTTTTAAAGAATTATTTTCCTGGGCAAGTCACTTAATCCCAATTGCCTCAGCAAAAAGCAAAAAAAAAAAAAAAAAAAAAGAATTATTTTCATCTTTGAGACTCTATCTCTTTTTGTAGTTGATTGACTTTTTTTCATATGTAATGGGAATACAAATACGAATGTCTTTGCACCTCAGAATTGTTTTTGTTTACATTCCTCTTATGATAAATGATTTGGAGCATTCTTTCATGTGATTGTTAATAATTGTAAACCTTATTTTGAAAATTGCTTGTTAAGAGCTTTTGACCACTTATCTACAGGGGCATGGTTTTTGGTTAGCTATTTTTATTATCCTGGATATTATACCTACACTAGAGATAATTGATGAAAAGTTTCCCCCCTTCCCCCAATTGTCCACTTCCCTTCTTATTCTACTTGTGTTCAAGAAAAAGCCTTTCAATTTTCATGTTATATTTGTAGTATTGTCTTGATCAACAATTAGTAATTTTAAAAATGAAATGAGATTAATTTTTAAAATAAATTTTATTTCTACCTTTTGTTTTTATCTTTTGAATTTTTATTATATCCCCTCCCATCCTGTTCCATAGAGTTATACCTTAAAAGAAAAACAAATCACACAAACTAACTAACTAACTATATATATATATATGTGCATATATATTTCATAAAACTAACTATATATATACATGTATATATATAGTTAATTTTGTGAAACTTTTTTGTATAATATATAATAAATATATAAATAAATATATATATACATAAATATATATATATATATAAGTATTTATATGTGGGAGTAAAAGTAAGTATGCCTAAGTAAAGTAGGGAGTAAAGTGTGTGTGTGTGTGTGTGTGTGTGTATGATATGGCATTATATGCAATATAGTGAACCTGGACTTTTGTTTCATATCTCTTCTTTGAGATCAAACTAGGCCATTATAATTTTAAACCATTCAATTTTGATTGTTTTGTTGCTGGGTTTTGGGTTTTTTTTTTTTTTTTTTCTGTTTCCACTTTTGGAGTAATTATGGAGTTATTATCTTTCCACGCTTCTCAGTATTTATATTCTTTGTTTTTAGTAGCATAGTAATATTCCAGTAAGAGAAGAAAATGACAAATCACTCCAGTATCTTTGCCAAAAAAAACCCCAAATGGAATCACAAAGAGTTAGATACACTTGAAGCGACTGAAAGATTTATACTATTTCCCAGGCATTGTGCTAAGCATTGGGGATACAAAGAAAGGCCAAAACAAAACAACCACAAAATCTTTAAGCATTGTACTTTTTACTAGAAGTGATACCATGTAATTGAATGTACATACAATTGAGATACATACAAGGTATATACATTGTACACACAAAGTAATTTGAAAAGATTTAGAATTAGCAGCTGTGGGATTGGTGGATACTGAGAAAGGACTCATACAGAAATTGAGCTTTAGGCTGAGTGTTGAAGGAAATGAAGGAAATTGAGAAGGGGGTAAGGAGGTGGATGCTGGTAAATGGTTAACGACTGGAATTCTGGGGGGAAAGTGTATTCATAACTAGAATTTTCTCCATCTAGATAACCAACAAAACAAACAAGCCCAGCCCAATTTGAGGCGTTTTCCAATTTCCTAGGTATAAATATTCACACTACAAATTTAACAATTGACTCTCTTCAGTTAGTATAAACAAGCTCCAGCACAAGTTTCAGAGTGGGGACGAGAGAGAGAGAGAGAGAGAGAGAGAGAGAGAGAGAGAGAGAGAGAGAGAGAGAGAGAGAGAGAGAGAGAGAGTGTGTGTGTGTGTGTGTGTGTGTATTTCAGGCTAGGGGGAACGACAAATACAAAGGCATGGAGATGGGAGATGGAGAGTGGTGTTAGAGAAATTGCAAGTAGACCAATATAGCAAGATCATGAAGTTCTTGGTGAGGAGTAAAGTGTGAGAACACTGGAAGGATAGGAAGGGACTAAGAAATGAGAAACTATAAATGCCAAAGATATTTGATTTGGGAGGTAACAGATTGCTACTGGAGCTCACTGAGTAGAGGGGTGATGTGATTATATTTACACCTTAGAAGGGCTGATAAGTGGTTCCATAGTGCACAGAGTGCTGGATCCTAAGTCAGAAAGACTATTCTTCCTGAGTTGAAATTTGGCCTTAGATACTTAATAGAGGGCAACTTACCCCTATTTGCCTCAGTTTCCTCATCTGTATAATGAGCTGGAGAAGGAGAAAACTCATCTTGGAAGCTCCATCCAGTGGAGAGGGGAGAGATTTGAAACAGGGGAATCTTTAAGCCATTGCAATAAGGATTTGAGGGCCTAAAAAAGGCTTGTAGAGTTACATGAGTGGAGGTAGGGGACATATTTGAAAGATATTATGAAGTTAGAAAATGACAAGATTTAGCAATTGATTAGCTATGTGGGGTGAATGAGAATGAAGAGTTGAGCGAGATGCTGAGTTTTTGAACCTGGGTAATTGGGTAAATATAAGCAACTAGGTGGCCAAGTTTGGAATCAAGAAGACATCACCTTCAAATTTTCAAATCTGACTTTAGATACTTCCTGTGTGAAACTGGGCAAGTCATTTAACCCTGTGTTTTGTGAATGTATTTTGGTTCGGATTCGCTCCTGTAAATGACACTCGTGTATACCAGTTAGAAAAGAAAGTAACTTTTTATTATATGATAAAAGGAATAGATTGCTTGCAATAACATCCAATACAGCAAATAATACAAAATAAACCAAGTATAATAAGTATAAGAATAAGGATAGTAGAGAAAGATAAAGAAAACATCACCAATTCTGGGGAGCACCAACTCTTGAAATCTCAGCTGGGGAATCCCGGTTCAACAGCCTCTGAGTCCCGAATGGGAAGGTCCCAGGCAGATCGTCATCTCCGTGGGTGAGATTCCGGAGAGGCTCAGAGGCTTGCTAGTTCATATAGGTCTTGAGACAAAGAAGGCACATTGCCAACTAGTCTAGCAGTTGGAATCTTGCACTTGTGGCAAGGACGCGACCAAAGAGGGAAAACAAGTCACTTTATCATGTGAAAAGTTATGGCTTGGACCAAGAAACAGACCGTCCTTGAGACATATTTTAACAAAGTTATGCGAGAAGGGAGTAGCAGAGTCCCTTCAAGCATAAACAGTTCCAGGAGGGGCTAGTTCCTGGAGTCACTATCTAGGTCTGTTAACTTGAGCCGAGTCACAAAGTTCACCTAACGGTCACATTCTCATGGGCCTGCAATTTAGTCCTGGTTCTCATATAGGTTTGAGTGAACTTATTTCACATAAGATTTCTAATTCTTTATTCACCCTGTTTGCCTCAGTTCCCTCATCTGTAAAATGAATTAACAAAAGAAGTAAGAAACCACTCTAGTGTTTTTGCCAAGAAAACTCCCAAATAGGGTCATGAACAATTAGACATGACTGAACAACAGCACCTAGAGTAGGAAGATTGGGAGATGGGTAAATGGTGGTGTCTTTAATTTATGGAAATTTGTTCATGTTGAATCTGAATTGTACCTAGGGCATTCAGTTTGTGATATCTGAGTGGGTCGTGGAGATGCATAACTGAAGATCAAGAAAGTGATTAGGGCTTTTCATCCCATATCTCTTTCCTTTCATAACTGGCCTTAAGAAATCTACCTATAATGAGTACCTCCTTTTCCTTTCCTCTCCCTTCCTTTTAAACTCTTCATCCTGGCCTCCATCCAATCTTTCAACTGAAATTGCTCTTCAAAGTTACTTGTTCAATCATGTCTGACTCTTTGTGACCCTATTTGGGGTTTTCTTTATAAAGATACAAAAGTGGTTTGCTTTTTCCTTTTGCAACTCATTTTACAGATGAAGAAAGTGAGGAAAACAGAGTTAAGTGACTTGCCCAGGTTCATACAACTTTACAGGTCTGATGCCAGATTTAAACTCAGGAAGAGAAGCTAAAACTGTTCTCCACAGTTACTATTTATTTCTTAATTCTTTTTTAAAATAATAGCCTTTTATTTTCAAAACATATGCAAAAGAGTTTTCAACATTCACTCTTGCAACCTTGTGTTCCAAATTTTTTCTCTTCCTTCCTTCCACCTCCTCCCCTAAATGGCAAGTAAACCAATATATGTTAAACATGTGCAATTCCTGTATACATATTTCCATCAATATTGTGCGGCACAAGAAAAATCAGATCAAAAAGGAAAAAAAAAGAGAAAGAAAACAAAATGCAAGTAAACAACAATAAAAAGAATGAAAATACTATGTTGTGGTCCACATTGTGTTCCCACAATCTTCTCTCTGGATGCAGATGGCCCTCTTCATCACAAGATCATTGGAACCAGTTTGAATCACCTCTTTGTTGAGAGCCACGCCTATCATAATTGATTATCATATAATCTTTTTTTGTTGTTGTTGAGGCAATTGGGGTTAAGTGACTTGCCCAGTGTCACACAGCTAGGAAGAAGTGTCTGAGATCAGATTTGAACTCATGTCTTCCTGAATTCAAGGCTGGTACTCTATCCACTGGGCACCTAGCTGCCCCAATCATCATATAATCTTGCATTTGCCATGCATAATGATGTCCTGGTTCTGTTCATTTCACTTAGCATCAGTTCATGTAAACGAGAAATATTGTTTATTATGAATTTGATGAGGGTACATTATACCTCCCCTTCCCATTTTATGCACTCTCCTATTTGATCTTACATTCATTGACTGCCCTGTAAGGCAGGTTATATGGAGTTTAGTCCCTGTGCTTAAGATCTATTCCTCTATGGTGATTTTTCCTTTTTCTTTAAATTCCACTTTCATAAGAAATGACCAGCAGGATGATTTCAGAGAGGCCTGGAGGGACTTGCATGAATTGATGCTGAGTGAAATCAGCAGAACCAGGAGAACATTATACACAGCAACAAGACTATAGACGATCAATTCTGATGGACATGGTTCTCTTCAACAATGATGTGATTCAAACCAGTTCCTATTGTTCAGTGATAAAGATAGTCATATACATCCAGAGAGAGGCCTGAGGGAACTGAGTGTGAACCACAACACAGCATTTTAACACTTTCTGTGAATATTTCCATGCATTTTGTTTTCCTTCTTAGGTTGTTTTTGCTTTTTTTTCTCTCTATCTTTCTAGATCTGATGTTTCTTGTGCAGTAAGATAACTGTATAGTTATGTATACATATATTGAATTTGTCATATAACTTAACATATTTAGCATGTATTAGATTACCTGTCATCTAGGGGTGGGGGTGGGGGGAAGGAGGGGAAAAGCTTGGAACAAAAAAAAAAAGGGTTTGCAAAGGTCAATGTAGAAAAATACTCATGTGTTTTGTAAATAAAAAGCTTTTAATAAAAAAAAATAAATTCCACCTTCATCTTTATCCTATTGTATACTTTTTTTTTTTTGCTGAGGCAATTGGGGTTAAGTGATTTGCCTAGGGTCACACAGCTAGTGATGTAAACTGTGATCTTTGGAGTAAGGGTTGGAAAGGACCTGAATCTCAAACCCCTTCTGACCTTTGGGTGGGGCTCCACCCTCCTGTTCATAGATGGGATCTCCACCTATTTAACTGGAGATCTTGGTGTAGGGCATAATCACCACCAGCACTATAGAAATTAGTTCTTAATCTGCCCAGCCTCAAGCAAAGGAGGACTCTGAACCTCCAATCTTCGTTATTTTCCTTTCTGAACTGGCCTGCTGGGAAAGTTGCTTTCTCAGCATAATAAATCCATTTTTGCCACAAACCTCTGGGCTCATTCATTGGGGTTTGCAAATTCTTTCTGCAAAGCCTGCAACCAGACAAAGGGGATCTCTCGAACCTAGTTTCTCACACCTCAACACTAGAAAGTGTTAAGTGTCTGAGTTCAAATTTGAACTCAGGTTTTCCAGACTTCAAGGCTGGTGCTCTATCCACTTCGCCACCTAGCTGCCCCCGGTATTGTGCACTTTTAAAAAGAAATCTCTTAATCATCTTTCCTCTCCCCTCACCTCCCTTACTGCCAGAGGCATCTCTCTTTTTAGGTTTGTTTGTTTTTTTTTCCCCTTTTACTAGTTTCTAGAGATGGAAAAATTTATCTGTATTTATCTTTGTTCTATTTCTGTTGCTTGGAGTGTTTGCAGGTCAAACAATGTATTTACATCTCCTTTTCCCCTCAGGAATACTTTAAATGTCTTTCTTTTATGGAATATCCATCTTCCTCCCCTCTTCCCTCCTCCCCCACTGATTTTGGGCTCAATTTTTTGGGGGTAAATAATTTTGGATTACATATTTTAAGCTCCTTTGCATTTTTAGAATATATTATTTCTTCACTCCTCCTATATTTCTGGTACATAAAGAATAGTTTTGTGTTATTCAGATGAACTTTCCCTTATGTTTAAAGGCATTTCTTCAAGTCACTCACAGGATTTATTTTTTGTCATTGGAACTGTTCTATAGAGGGCCAGTTCTGAATACTATTGACTCATTATCTCTCTAACAACATACTTGGTAAATTTAGGATAATTTTGATGAGAATGCATGCAACAGGAACAAGGCATTTTAACCATGCAATGAATCAAAGACATACTTGAGGTAAATATACTAGCATGATAATTTCTGCTATTTACTATTCTGTATTGATAAATATCACAACTATTTACAATTTTGCTAATGTTGATGAGTACCACAGCTATACTATTTACAATTTATTTTTGTTTATTTTATTTTTTTATTACATTTTTTACATTTTACATTATTACATTATTACATACAATTTATTACATAAATAAATGATTACAATTTATTTATGTGTTGATAAGCATCTTGGTATTAAGATGGATACAGAATGCCCTAGAAGGTATATAATAGTAGCTAGTAATTTTGTAACACTAACCTAAAAGGTATATAAATGCTGATACTCAGATTAGTAGATGGAGATTGCAAAACCTATCTTCTGCCTGGCCTCGAATATTCATTCACACTCTTTGTATTCACTGGATCTGGACTTCAACACTGTTCAATTTAATAATTACATCTTCTATGTGTTTGAAGACTAATTGTTTGTTTTTCTAGAGGCCCTTTGCAAATCTTTTAGATTGGTGCTTTGCCTTCTGTAGCCTGAGCAGTTTTCTTGTATTATTTCTTGCATTGTGATATTCAATTTCTTTAATTTGTTCTATTCTGGAAGGTCTATGATTAAGTTGTCTCTTTGCATACTATCTTTAAAATCAAAATGTTTATTGGTATAGAAATTGTTTGTTCTTTTAATATTAACACTTTTCACTTCTCATCTTCCAGATTGTCCTTCACTTTAATTTATTTTATCACCATTCTGTTAGTTTCTTTTTAGCTTTTCTAAGGAGAGATTTATCATAAGAGATTCAAATATTCCTTCTCTTAATAATTTCTGCTGTGCAGGAAATAGATTCTGCCATTTGTTCTTGTCTATTTTCTTCTCTTAAATTTCTTATTCCTTCAAGCCATTCTCCAGTCGATAATGGTCAAAGGATATGAACAGACAATTTTCAGAAGATGAAATTAAAACTATTTGTAGTCATATGAAAAGGTGCTCCAAATCACTATTGATCAGAGAAATGCAAATTAAGACAACCCTGAGGTACCACTACACACCTGTCAGATTGACTAAAATGACAGGAAAAGTTAATGATGAATGTTGGAGGGGATGTGGGAAGGCTGGGATACTGATACACTGTTGGTGGAACTGTGAACGTATCCAGCTATTCTGGAGAGCAATTTGGAGCTATGCTCAGAAAGTTATCTAACTGTGCATACCCTTTGACCCAGCAGCATTTCTATTGGGCTTATATCCCAAAGAAATCATAAAGGAAGGAAAGGGCCCCACATGTGCAAGAATGTTTGTGGCAGCCCTTTTTGTAGTCTCTAGAAACTGGAAACTGAATGGATGCCCATCAAGTGGAGAATGGCTGAATAAATTATGGTATATGAATATTATGGAATATTATTGTTCTGTAAGAAACGACCAGCAAGATGATTTCAGAGAGTCCTGGAGAGGACATACATGAACTAATGCTGAGTGAAATGAGCAGAACCAGGAGATCATTATATACAGCAACAACAATACTATATGACGATCAATTCTGATGGACATGGCTCTCTTCAACAATGAAATGTTTCAAACCACCTCCAATTGTTCACTGAAGGAAGCCATATACACCCAGAGAAAGGGATGTGAAATGTGGACCACAACATAACATTCTCATACTCTTGATTGATGTTTGCTTACATTCTGTTTCCTTTATCTGATATGTCTTTCTTGTAGCTACGATTTTTCTTGCACAACAATGATAAGTGTGGAAATATGTATACATATATTCGATCTGTCAAGTATTTTAACATAATTAACATGTAGTGGATATCCTGCTATCTAAGGAAGGGGTGGGGAGTTGGGGGGAAAAATTTGTAACAGAAAGCTATGTAAGGGTTAATATTGAAGAATTACCCATACATATATATATATATATATATATATATATATATATTTTTTTTTTTTTTGCTTTTTGCTGAGGCAATTGGGGTTAAGTGACTTGCCCAGAGTCACACAGCTAGGGAATGTTAAGTGTCTGAGGCCAGATTTGAACTCAGGTCTTCCTGACTTCAGGGCTGGTGCTCTAACCACTGCGCCACCTAGCTGCCCCCCATACATATATTTTGCAAATAAAATAAAATTAAAAAAAAATTCTTATTCTTTTCTTAAACTATTCTGGAACATCGTGCTTGTTGTTCCATGCTATCTTGGAAATCCATGGGGTTCTGTGTTTCATCACGCTTTGGTTCAATTTCCTTTGTCTTTCAATTTTATTTAGAGAGATCTACAGTCTATTAGATATCTTGTAACTCATCTTCCCCCTTATTTTAGGATAGGTCATTTTGGATTATTATTCCTCTCTCTCCCCCCCCCCCATTTCTTATGCTCTAGGTTTATTTATTGATTTATTTGCTTGTGCTCTAGGTTTTTAACTGAATTTTTTTTCCTCCTGAGATCTTTGATAGTTTTTTTTTTTTTTTGGTTATATTTCCTCTGTCATCTTTGATGGGGAGTTTATCCTTACGAGCTGCAGCTAAAGTTGTTTCACCCTCCTTCCATGTTAGGAAATTCACTTTTCCCTGGCCTTGATCTGTATTTCATACAACTTTTGTACAGTCTTGGTGTAAGACCACATATTATCAGTTAGTTAACAAACATTTATTAAATGTCTACCATGTGTCAGGCATTGGTACTATGTGTTGGTATAAATACAAATAAAATAGAGATGGTCACTGTCTTCAATAAGCTTACAATCTAACGGTAGAATACAATACACAAAAGGAAGCTAAAAAATGAAAAGAAGGAGAGAGGTGTAGAGCAAAGGTTTTTGACAAGAGGGCATGATGGAGAGTTCCAAAGAAGCTAAAAAACTGTGTAATTAGTAAAAAATGTAGAGGAAAAATTGTACTGAAACTAACCTTTAAATAGAGGCCCTGGAGCTATGGTCTTGTCCTCTGGTTAGTGGGTCTAATAAGAGAAGTAGAAGGTTCTTATGAGACATAAGTATCAGGCACATTCAGTTTTGCTGAATAATAAGATTCCCATTGACAAATTTCTTGGGGAAGGACCCCAGCCTGGTTTCTGAAATTCTCAGTTTCCTGGCTGGGCTGAATTAGTGTCTGCCACTTAATATAAGATTTGAGGAAAGTGGAATGAGTATTCTCGACAGTTTCTGTCCCTCTTGGTGGGGGGGGGGGATCCATAATTTAAATATTTTGCCAAGTAGATAAAGGTCCCTTCGTCCTATACTTTTCTGTTTTCTGTTAAGTGGCCAGGCAGAGTTTGAGCTCGCTGCTTGTTGCAACAGGACCATGACAATAGGGCAGGGGTTGCATGTGTCTCAGAGACTTTGTCAATAGGAAGGAATTCTTTGAGTGAATTCCAGAGCATAGACTGGTAGGATGCTTTGGGTGCCCTGTAAGAGCATGGGGAAATAAAACTGAGTGAGTGCTAGGGATACACTTTCTCCACTGTTAATTAATAGGATATTGTTACCTTATTGGGCTTCTTGTCTTTTCAACCTTTGGAGACACTTGTAATTGCTTTTGCCTATAATTCCTCCTTTGTTGGTTCCTTTCTCTCCCCAGGTGTTACTAGGGAAAGGAGAAAATATCTAATCTTCCATCTTGTTGGCCACCTGACATAGAAGTTTACATGAAGCCCATAGGAGCTAATGAGCTCACAAGGTGAGACACTATAGACTGAAAAGAGAAAAGGGCCCAGCACAGAACCACAGAGTTGTCCCCTGATTAGATTTCTTTATGTTCATGTAGCACAACTTATTCAGCCATTTTCCAATTGAGGGGCATCTACTTTGTATCCAGTTTTTTGCTAATGCAAAGTGTTGCTCTAGATATTTTGATACATATGGAGTCTTTTTTTTTTTTTTTTTTTAAATCCATTGACCTCCTTGGGGCATTTGCTTACCAAGGCATCTTTGAATCAGATTTTGGACACAAGTAACTTTCTTTGCATTATAAATTTCTTTCCAGAGTGAGTAGAGCCATTTGCAATTCAGTTCATCTAACAGCATTAATGTGCCTATTTTTTCACAACACCCTGACTCTTTCCATTTTTAGTTAGCTTTGCCAGTTTGCTAGGTGTAAAGTGAAACCTCAGAGTAGTCTGACCTGTTCTTGAAGAAGGTGTACTGACTCTTTGTGATTACCTAGTTCTTTTCTAAATACTCATAAAGCATAACTTTAATAATCTAGAATTTTTCCAGCAAATAGTCAACCTCACCAATCTAGTTTGAAGACTCTTTTTTTATTCTACTTTTTTTTCCCTTAAACTGAGACATATTCCTGCTTCTAGTCTCATGGCATCTATCTTGTTTCCTCTAGTTTCTCTTTTTTAAAAATAATTTTTCAAAGATCATCAATAACAGTTAAGTAATCACATCTACCAATTCTTTCAGTACTCTGAGATTCAGTTTGTCAAGGGATGGTGATTTTACTCTTTAAAAGCAGTTTTCAACTATTTATTTAACGTGGCATTTAATTCCCTGATAACCTTTTGTTCTATCCTTCCCCATCTGAAGAAACTTCTTGGCAAAGGAAATTGTTCAATCATGTTGGGTTTGACCCATCATGATCTGAGTTTTCTTAGCAAAGATACTGGAGTTGTTATTTCCTTCACCAACTCATTTTACAGATAAGGTAAATGAGGCAAACAGGGTTAAGTAATTTGCCCAGGGTCAGTGGAGTCCAGATTTTAATTCAGGAATATGTCTTCCTGGCTATTCACTTAGTCTCTTAATATTCCTTTTAGTTATTATTTTCCCTGTCATCTTTATGCAAAGCCCTGTCTAATCCATCCAGGTGAGAATATACATCAATCAATGAAAAAACCTTAAACTAAATCAGAGAAGCTTTTGAAGCATAATAACATTGTGTAAGAATTGCATTTGTAAAAGAGAAGAAACCCATGCCCCAGGGACTACTTATAAATTATCAAATGATTTTTAAAGGGATAAACTTTCAGAAATTGGAGCACTTGACTTTCTTCTTTTCATCCCTGAGTGAGAACTGCCCTGAGGAAAGGGGAGACATTGATTTAAATGTTGAGCATATATTCCTCTTTCTCCTTTTAACTGGAGCCTCCAGTTTCTTTCTTTCTTTTTTTAAATAAGAATAACTGTTTACTTTTCAAAATACATGCAAAGATAGTTTTCAACATTCACCTTTGCAAAACCTTTTGTTCCAAATTTTTCTCCCTCCTCCCTCCTCTAGACAGCAAATAGTCCAATATAGGTTAAACACGTGCCAATTTTTCTAAACATTTTTCCACACATGAATGAAGAATTGCATATGTTTAACCTATATTGGATTGCTTACTGTTTAAGTGAGGGAGAAAAAAATTGGAACACAAAGTTTTGCAAGGGTAAATGTTGAAAATTATGCATATATTTTAAAAATAAGAAGCTTAGAAATAAAAAACAACAAAAAGAATTTAATAATTAAAAAACATATTTCTACATTTATTAATCTGCACAAGAAAAATCAGATCAAAAGGGAAAAATGAGAAAGAAAAAAAAGCAAGGAAACAACAATTAAAAAAGGTGAAAATACTCCATTGTGTGGAGTTTCCAGTTTCAAAGGCTACAGAAGATGTTGGACTTGCCATCTGTATCCTAAATAGCATCCCAAGATTACCTGCAATGCTAAAATGTCTGCATCTGGAGCCAAGGACAAATTAAATACAGATTATGTTTACAAGGAACTTTCTGAGCACCCCATGAAGAGAAGAAGAAACAAACTTTCAGAATCACAAAGCTATGATTTATCTTAGTCACCATCTTCTGGATATTCTCTAGTTCAGGAGTTTTTAATTTTTTTGTGCAACAAGACTGTTATTAATCTGGTGAAATCTACAGACTGGACTTCTCAGAATAATGTTCTTAAGTAATTGAAAGAAATGAACTTTTTTTTAGGTTATATATGCCCATTCATTTTTTTTTTTATTATTCCTATACTCTCCAGTGTTTTTAATAGGAATGGGTGTTGGATTTTATCAAAGGCTTTTTCTGCATCTATGGAGATAATCATATGGTTTTTATTAATTTGGTTATTGATATAATTGATTATGCTAATTATTTTCCTAATATTGAACCAGCCCTGCATTCCTGGTATAAATCCTACTTGGTCATGATGTATTATCCTGGGGATGACTTTCTGTAATCTTGTTGCTAAAATCTTATTTAAAATTTTTGCATCAATATTCATTAGGGAAATGGGTCTATAGTTTTCTTTCTCAGTTTTCTCCCTACCTGGTTTAGCTATCAGCACCATATCTGTGTCATAGAAGGAATTTGGTAGTACACCTTCTTTCCCTATTTTTTCAAATAGTTTATATAGTATTGGGATTAATTGTTCTTTGAATGTTTGGTAAAATTCACATGTAAATCCATCTGGCCCTGGAGATTTTTTCTTAGGGAGTTGATTAATAGCTTGCTCTATTTCTTTTTCCGAAATAGGGCTATTTAAATAATTTATTTCCTCTTCTGTTAATCTGGGCAACCTATATTTTTGTAGATATTCCTCCATTTCATTTACATTATCAAATTTATTGGCATAAAGTTGGGCAAAGAAACTCCTAATTATTACTCTAATTTCCTCTTCATTGGAGGAAAGTTCTCCCTTATCATTTTTGAGACTAATAATTTGATTTTCCTCTTTCCTTTTTCTAATCAAATTAACTAAAGGCTTATCTATTTTGTTGGTTTTTTCATAAAACCAACTCTTACTTTTATTTATTAATTCAATAGTTTTCTTATTTTCAATTTTATTGATCTCCCCTTTAATTTTCAGAATTTCCAATTTGGTATTTAATTGAGGGTTTTTGATTTGGTCTTTTTCTAGCTTTTTTAATTGTAAGCCCAGTTCATTAATCTTCTCTTTCTCTGTTTTACGCAAGTAAGCATCTAGAGATATAAAATTACCCCTTATAACTGCTTTAGCTGTGTCCCACAAATTTTGGTATGTTGTCTCATTGTTGTCATTCTCCTGGATGAAATTTTCGATTGTGTCTATAATTTGCTCTTTCACCCATTCGTTCTTCAGGATTAGATTATTTAATTTCCAAATAACTTGTGGTCTATTTTCTCCTGGCCTTATATTACTTGTGAGTTTTATTGCATCATGATCTGAGAAGGATGCATTTACTATTTCTGCTTTTCTGCATTTGATTTTGAGGTTTTTATGCCCTAACACATGATCAATTTTTGTATAAGTTCCATGAACCCCTGAGAAAAAAGTATACTCCCTTCTATCACCATTCAGTTTCCTCCAGAGATCTATCATACCTAACTTTTCTAGCCTTTTGTTAACCTCCCTAACTTCTTTCTTATTTATTTTGGAATTTGATTTATCTAATTCTGAGAGAGCAAGGTTGAGATCTCCCACTAGTATAGTATTACTGTCTATTTCTCCTTGCATCTCTCTTAACTTCTCCTCTAGGAATTTGGATGCTATACCACTTGGTGCATATATGTTAAGTATTGATATTGCTTTATTGTCTATGGAACCCTTTAGTAAAATGTAGTTTCCTTCCTTATCTCTTTTAATTAGATCTATTTTTGTTTTTACTTGATCCGAGATAAGGATTGCTACCCCTGCCTTTCTTTGTTCACCTGAAGCATAGAAGATTCTGCTCCAGCCCTTTACCTTCACTCTGTATGTATCTCTATGTTTTAGATGTGTTTCTTGTAAACAACATATTGTAGGATTCTGGCTTTTAATCCAGTCTGCTACCCGCTTCTGTTTTATTGGAGAGTTCATCCCATTCACATTCACAGTTAAAATAACTATATCTGTATTCCCTGCCATCTTATTTACCCAGAGTTATGATTTTCTCTTCCCTTTCCCCTCTCTCCCTTCCCCCCTCCCCAGTACTTTGCTCTTGATGACCACCTCCCACCAATAATCCTCCTCCCTTTAGAGTCCCTCCCTCCCCTTTATACCTTTCCCCTAATCCTTCTATTA
>JAJPUD010006227.1:0-59475 GCA_023553655.1 Myrmecobius fasciatus | reverse complement strand
TCTATGGAACCCTTTAGTAAAATGTAGTTTCCTTCCTTATCTCTTTTAATTAGATCTATTTTTGTTTTTACTTGATCCGAGATAAGGATTGCTACCCCTGCCTTTCTTTGTTCACCTGAAGCATAGAAGATTCTGCTCCAGCCCTTTACCTTCACTCTGTATGTATCTCTATGTTTTAGATGTGTTTCTTGTAAACAACATATTGTAGGATTCTGGCTTTTAATCCAGTCTGCTACCCGCTTCTGTTTTATTGGAGAGTTCATCCCATTCACATTCACAGTTAAAATAACTATATCTGTATTCCCTGCCATCTTATTTACCCAGAGTTATGATTTTCTCTTCCCTTTCCCCTCTCTCCCTTCCCCCCTCCCCAGTATTTTGCTCTTGATGACCACCTCCCACCAATAATCCTCCTCCCTTTAGAGTCCCTCCCTCCCCTTTATACCTTTCCCCTAATCCTTCTATTATTTTATCCCTTTCCTTTTCTCCCCTTCCTCCTACCTTCCCACAAGGAGGGTCAGGCCTTTCTTTGAAGCCAAATGTGTCTGATATACTCTCTTAGAGTCCAATCTAATGAGAGTAAGGTTTACACAATACTCATCGCCCTCCCTTCTTTCCCTCAATTATATTAGATCTTCTATGTCTCTTTATGAGATTTTGCCTTATTTTACCTCCTTTATTTTTACTTTATTTTGCCTCCTTTCCCCCCTCCCCCCTTTTTCTTTTTCAGTATGGTATCCCTTCCACCTCTAATTTCTTTTCCATTATTATCAAAGAAAAATCAAATTATACTGCCATTCTTTAAAGGATACCTATAGTAGAAATATAGTTCTCAAGAGTCTTCCTTTTTACTTTTTATGCTTCTCTTGAGTTCTCTACTTGGAGGTCAAATTTTTTGTTCAGATCAGGTCTTTTCATTAGAAATAGGTGAAATTCTCCTGTATCATTGAATGACCATCTTCTTCCCTGAAAGATGATGCTCATTCTAGCTGGATAACTTATTCTTGGCTGTAATCCAAGTTCTTTTGCCTTTCGGAATATCTGGTTCCAGGCCCTTCGATCCTTTAAAGTGGAAGCTGACAGATCCTGTGTAATTCTAATGACAGTTCCTCGGTATTTGAACTGTTTCTTTCTAGCTGCTTGCAATATCTTTTCCTTGGTGCGATAGTCCTGAAATTTGGCCACGATATTCCTTGGGGTTTTAATTTTGGGGTCTCTTTCTGGAGGTGATCGGTGAATTCTTTCAATGCCAATTTTGCCTTCTGATTCTAAAACATCAGGGCAATTCTCTTTCATGATTTCCTGGAAGATAGCATCCAGGTTCTTTTTTTCATCGTGGCTTTTAGGGAGTCCGATAATCCTTAAATTGTCTCTCCTGGATCTGTTTTCCAAGTCAGTTGTTTTTCCTAGGAGATATTTCATATTTTCTTCTATTTTTTCATTTTTTTGTTTTTGTTTAACTAATTCTTGAAGTCTTATTGAGTCATTTACTTCTATTTGTTCAATTTTAATTTTTAGAGTATTATTTCCTTCAGTTATCTTTTTTAGCTCCTTTTGTAGCTGGCCAATTGAGTTTCTTGATTCAATGCATTCTTTTTCCATTTTGCCAGTTTTATTTTTCAGTGAATTGTTGTCTTTTTCCAATTCACCAATTTTGTTTTTCAGTGAATTGTTGTCTTTTTCCAATTCACCAATTTTGTTTTTCAGTTCACCATTTTTATTTTCCAGTGAGTTGGTGATTTTTTCCAATTCACCAATTTTGTTTTTCAATGAACTGTTTTCTTTTTCCAATTCACCAGTCCTATTTTCCAGTTTTTGATATTTCTGTTGCCCTGATCTCAATTTATTTCCCCATTCTTCTTCTAGCTCTCTTTTGAGATTCTTAATGCAATCATCCAGGTAAGCCTTCTGAAAGGGAGACCAACTTAAGTCTGCCTTTGTGGCTTCATCTGGGATTGTTTTCATAATGTCAGGATCTGGGGACTGTTCTATTTTTTCTGCGTAAAAGCTTTCTATGGTGAGAGCTCTCTTCTGCTTCTTGCTCATGGTTTAAAGTTGGGATATTGGTCAAAAACAGAGAAAACTGCAATGATTTGTATTTGCCCTGGGGCAGTTTGCCGAGTTGACTTCCGGTCTGAGGCTGGTGGGGCTAGACCACGTTTTCAGTTTCTCTAGATCCACCCTTTACCAAAGGCAGATCTGTCAAAGCACCTGCCCGCAAGCAGAGCAAAGTGGCCCAGGCGTCTCCCAGGGGCTTCCTGGGTGCCTTAAATCCGGCCCTCTATCGCAGCCCTGACTTCCGCCCCGGCTGGAGTCCGATCACGACCAGCAGCCGATTTCCCCCGAGGCTAACCTTCTCCGGAGTTCTTTCCAGGTAGATTTTTGATAGAAGTGCGTTGTAGTCCAAATGTTTGGTGGAGCCTTCACTCACAAACCAGTTCCAAGGCTCACTTTGTCTGGGTTTGAGGGAAGGTCCCAAAGGAGTTCACAGAGAAAGCTGTCCGCAGTTCGCCATCTTGGCTCCGCCCCCCTGCCCATTCATTTTTTGTACATTTCCACATGAGTTATATTGGGAGATAAAAAACAGAACAAAAGGGGAAAAAAGAAAGAAAGAAAAAACTGAAGAAAAATAAAAGGTGAAAACAGTATGCTTCAATTTGCAATCTCCATAGTTCTCTCTCTGGTTGCAGACTACATCTTCTACCCAAAGTTTATTGGAATTGCCTTCAATCACGGAGTTGCTGAGAAGAGCTAAGTCTATCATAGTTGATCATCACACAATCTTGACGTTTCTGTGTACAATATTTTCCTGATTCTGCTTGCTAGAAATGAACTATTTGTCAGAAGTTAATGAAAACAAAAAGGTAATTTTCCTCCCATGTTCATGGACTTTCTGAAATCTATCCATGGACACCTCCATGGTCCCCAATACTGAATAAATAAAAAGACAGTAAGGAAGCACCTAGATGCCACTGATAAATTCAGATGACCAAGTCCAAGCAATTTATCCCAGCAAATTCTAAGAAGGGATTGATTATTCACTGTAATTACTCATTAAAGTGTCAATGATCTTTGCAAATTGGTGAAGAGTAGGAGAGGTGTTATAGGATTGTAGAATGACAAATGTGCCAATTAAAAAAATAATTTATAGAATAAAACAAATTTTCCATAACATTGTACCAAAAAAAAAATGATTGCACATGAAACTGCAAATCTGCTCTGTACAACTTGCTATTCCTTTCAAATATACAACAAAATTATCATGTACAATTCTGTTTTTTCTTCCCCTTTCCACCCATTCCTAGATATAGCTACTTTTAAACATAGATATAAATGTAAAATTATTTTATGCATATTTCTATTCATTAGTTCTTTGCTGATACCATCTTTCTTCATATATCCTTTATGGATAATTTGCATATTTATGATAGTCAAAATAACTTGTTTGCTCAAAGTTGACCTTAAAACAGTATTGCTAGATGGAGAGTGGATACCCAAAGGGCTATCAAACTGTGCATACCCTTTGATCCAGCAGTGTCTCTACTGGATCTGTATTCTAAGGAGATCATAAAAAAGGGAGGGAGACCTACATGTACAGGAATGTTTGTAGCAGCTCTTTTTTGAAAACTGAGTGGATGCCCATCAGTTGGGGAATGACTAAATAAGTTATGGTATATGAATATTATATAATATTGTTCTATAAGAAATAACCAACAGGATGATTTCAGAAAGGCCTATAGAGACTTAAATGAACTGATGCTAACTGAAGTGAGTAGAACCAAGAGAACGTTGTACAAAGCAACAAGATTATGTGATGATTGAATGTGATGGACTTGTCTCTTTTCAATAATGAAGTAATTTAGGCCAATTCCAAAAGACTTGTGATGTGAGAGCCATCTGCATCCAGAAAGAGGACTATGGAAACTGAATATGTATAACAACATAGTATTTTCACCTTTTTTTTTTGTTTTTTTTCCCCTTATTTTTCTTCCTTTTTTGATCTGATTTTTCTTGTACAGCATAATAGATGTGGAAATATGCTTAAAACAACTGCACATGTTTAACCTATATTGGATTACTTGCTGTCTAGGGTAGAGGGATGGGGAGAAGGAACAAAGAAAAATTTGGAACACAAGGTTTTGCAAGGGTGAATGTTAAAAACTATCTTTGCATATATTTTGAAAATAAAGGGTTATTATTTCAAAAAAGAAAAAAAGAATGAGTAAAGTCTGAAAATCATAGGCCAGTCAGTCTGATTTCAATTGCTTACCGAATTTAAAAAGGTATCATTAAAGGGATGCCAGTGAAGATTCAAGAAAAAGAAGCAGTAATCATTAAGAGCCAAGAAGTCTTCAAGAACAAGTTATGATGAATTAATCTCAATTATTTTTCTAAAAGGATTACAAGATTAACAAATCAGAGGAATACTACATGTACAGGTAACTAAGATATTGGGTTATAACAAAGCATTTGGCAAAGTATTTCATAAGAAAAGTTTCTCAAAAAGCCAAGTGGCTTAATAGAGAGCCTCAAAGCCACTAAGATCTGCATGTTTCTGACAAGTACTTGAAAGTTTTCTAAGATTATATATATTGCAAGATGGGGCTAATCTGTGTTGATAGAGTTTCCTTATGTAGGAGATCCTATACTAGTGAAATTACTGGTCCATGCTTTTATCGCAGAGAAATGTGAACCAGATGGTATTAGGGCTAGGGGGATTTAGAAATGGTCAACTCAAAGAACAGTTATCATTGATTCCATGTCAACCTCAAAGAGGACATCTAGTTGAGTGCTCCAGGAAAACTGATTAGCCCTTGATTTTGACCTTGAGGGCATTTTTCCCATTTCCCTCATTTTACAGAGATAAAAACTGAAGCATGGAAATATTAAAATAAGTGATTTATTCAAAGTAACACAACTGGATAAATGGCAGAGGTGAGCCTCAAACTTCAATTTTTAGACTTCAAAATTCAACATTTTTTTCATTCTACCAGGCTGCCTCTCTCATTCCCTCCCCCCAAAAGATTTAGCTAAAGGCATAAGTAGTCATGCTCATTAAATTTGCATAGAAACACAAAGGATTAGATAACATGATAAATGATAAATTGAAGATCCAGAAAATCTTAAAAAGATATTCAATATCTGGGTTGAATCTACTAAAATGAAATTGAAAAGAGATAGTGGTAAAATCTTTTTCTACCATTTCTGAGAAGTCACAGAGATGTTTCATTGAAATCAGCATAAGTATATATTATCCAAGAAAAGTATAATCAGGAGAAAGAAGTTGGCTGGTCATATACAGAGAAGCTCTGATGATGATAACAGCTAACATTTATATTGTGCTTACTGTGTTCTAAGCAATATTCTAAGAACTTTACAACTAGGATCTCATTTGGTCTTTGAAACAACCCTGGGAAGTAGGTGCTCCCTACTTCCAAACTTCAATTTGCAGTTGAGGAAACTGAGGTAAACAAGGCCATGCAATTAGTAAGTTTCTAAGGCCAGATTTGAACTCTTCCTGACCAGACTTAATGTGCTATCCAATGTATCACCTATTTTGTCAGCTTTGGAACTTATGGAATGTCAAGAGATCTAGGGAAAAACCCCTACTACTTTGGGTGGACTTCCTGTAGAGGATTTATGGGAAGGAATGGACAAGAAGAGGTCCTCTCTTCCACAAGCTCCCCCACTTTCCAGGAGATGTGGATGGGTGGTTGATCTGCAGTATTGATAAGAGTAGACACTTTAAGAACTACCAAGATCAGGAATTTGTTAAAGTTTTTCAAAATAAATTATTATTCTAATATCTGATTATCTGTCCTTTTAAGTGATATTTTCACTCAAATTTAAGAGGCTTCATGATTTCCAAAGCACTTTCACACAGATTATCCTGTTTAATGCTCAAAACAACTCTATGAGGTTACTTCAGTTGATTGACAGGGAAATCAACTCAAAGGAATTAATCAACTTATTTAATTAGTGAAAAGCCCAGAACCTAGACCTCCTATCTGAGGGGTATTTAAGCTTTTTTGGGTCATGGGCTAATATCTCATTTGATTTTTCCAACCATTGGAGATAGGTATTATTATTATCCCCATTTTACAGATGAGGAAGCCAAAGTTAAATCATTTGCTCAAGTTCACACAGCTAGTAAGTGAAGGTAAGACTGATTTTGAACTTAGGTTTTCCTGATTTCAGGCCCAGCACTCCATACACACTGCACCACTTAGAACTAGATATCTGTAAGGTCCTTTCAAGGTTTATATATATGATCCTATGACTGAGGAAGTGATAGCCTTCTTAATCTGCCTTTTTCAGGCCATAGAGGCAATAATGTGATAGGTCCTGGAAAACATCTTTTAGAAAAAACTATGAAAGTTCAAGGGAGATGACCAAGGTGGTATGGTCCTCCAGGTCAAGTCACAAGTTTGGTTGAAGAAATTGTAGCTACTCAGCCTGAAGAAGAGAATAGATTAATTGCCTGCAAGTGGAAGAGGAAAGGAACAAGTTTATTAAGTGCCTATTAGGTGTCACTCACTGCTGTAAGTACTTTACAAATATTATCTCATTTGACCTTCGTAGCAACCCTAGAAAGTGGATGCTATTATTATCCTCGTTTTTCACTGGGGGAAACTGAGGCAGACAAAAGTTATTGCCCAGGATCACACACCTAGTAATTGTCTGAGGCTGGATTTAATCCCAGGTCCATTGTGCTCTATACAACCTATATGCTAAATATTTGAAATCTGATCATATGAAAGAAGGATTAGATCTCATCACTCAATTGAAAGTAATCTTTCTAAAGTTACTTGGGACATTTTTTAATTTTTAATTTTTATTAATAAAAAATGTTATCCATACCCAGAGAAATAACTGATTATGTCTGAATATAGATTTAAGCTTTTTTCCCCTTGAGGCAATTGGGGTTAAGTGACTTGCCCAGGGTCACACATCTAGGAAGTGGTAAGTATCTGAGGGCACATTTCAACTCAGGTCCTCCTGACTTCAGGCTCTAACCACTGAGCCACCTAGCTGCCCTGAAGCATATTTTTAAACTTTATTTTGCTTGAGATGTTTTTTTTTTCTTTTTCTGGGGGAGGATCTATGCTTTCTTTTGAAACATGGCTTTTATAGAAATGTTTTGCATAACTTCACATGTGCCTTCTCAATGGGAGCAAGGGTGGGTTAGAGCAGAAGGAAGGGAGATAATCTGAAACTCAAAGTTTTAAAAACAAATGTAAAACATTTGTTTTACATGTAACTGGGGAAAAATGAAATGTCAAAAAAAGTTTTATTGATATCTTTTGTTCTCTCATTTCCTTAATTTCCAAATATGGCTCTCCACCTCCATCCCAGAGAATCATCAGTTGTAACAAGGAATAAAAAAAGACAAGGAAAAACAATTTTTTAAAATTAAGCAACTCTGATTCCAACAGACTTGTGATGGAGAGAGTCATTTGCATCCAGAAAGAGGATTGTGGGGACTGAATGTTAATCACAACATAGTATTTTTACCTTTTTTTGTTGTTTGTTTTTTTTCTTTCTCATTTTTTCCCTTTTTGATCAGATTTTTCTCATGCACTATGATAAATGTGGAAATATGTATAGAAGAATTGCACATGTTTAACATATATTGAATTACTTGCTGTCTAGGGAAGGGAGTAGAAGGAAGGGAGGCAGAAAAATTTGGAACACAAGGTTTTGCAAGAGTAAATGCTGAAAATTATCTTTGCATATATTTTGAAAATAAGAAGCTATTATTTTAAAAAAAGAATGTTAAAAATAAAGAAATAATGAATGAAAAAGAAAAAAATAAAATCAAGCAATTGAATCTAACTATATGTAGTGTTTCACATCCATAGCCCCCTATTCCTGCAAAAAAAGATAGAGATGCATTTTCTCATCTCATCATCAAGGACAATCTTGGTCATTACAATTCCATTATATTCAGTTTCAGATTTTTTTTTCCTTTCACTTTACTTTGTGGTAGTTATTGTGTATATTGTTTTTCTGGTTCTCTTTACTTCATTTCCCATGGATCTTTGTATTTTGTTTTTGTTTTTTTACAGAGAAATTTGTTAATTTCATTAATTCTTTACCATAATTTGTTTAACTATTTTGTAATTGTAATTGTGATGGGCATCTACTGTCTTTGGGTGTGGTGACAAATCTAAATTGACAAATCTAATGCCTTTTCTCAATTTTCACCCTTCTTGACCTTTTTTTTTTTTTTTTTTAAATAGTAATTAACCCTGACAGGGGCAGCAAGATGGAATGGTGGAGAGACCACTGCAACTGGAGTTAGAAAGACCTGATTCCAGTTCAAATCCAGCCTCTGATATGTATTTCTGTGGAATCCTGGGCAAATCACTTATTCTCAGTTTCCTTACCTGTAAAATAGATATAATGATAGCACCTACTTTGTAGGGATGTTGAGAGATTAGATGAGATAATATTATAAAGGACTTTGCAAACCTAAATGCTGATTATTATTATTAACCTCTCTTCTCTGGAGCTTTATTACACTGCTTTTTCTTGGTTCTGCTATGACTCCTCCTTCTCAATTTCCTTTGTCCTACTCTTTAATTGTAGAAGTTCGCAAAAGTTTTGTTCTGCATCCTCTTTCTATTTTCTCTCTCATTGATCTCATCATATTCTATGAGTTCAATTATTATCTCTACCCAAATGACTCCCAGTTCAACATATCCTTCTGTGATATATAGTTCACTCTCCTGAGCTATAGTTCACTATATCCACCTGTATGTCTCATGGCATCCATGTACAATGTAACCTGTACAAAGCAAAATTCATTATCTTTCCCTCTTTGCTTAATATTCTTCTGAGTTTCCTCTTCTCTGTAGAGGGCACCATCTCACTTCCAGTCACCCATGCTGGAATCCCTGCAGTCATCCTTGATCTCTCTGGGCTCCCAATCCTTGTTGATTCTACCTCAACAACATGCTATGGATCTATCCTTTTTTGTCCTATCACATGACCATGCTGATAATATTAATAATTATCATAATAATAGTAATAGCTAGCATTTATATAACAGTTTAAGCATTTTGTAAATATCTCATTTTATCTTCACAACAATCTTGGGAGCAGGTGCTATTATTACCCTTGTTTTTACAGGTGTGGAAACAAGGCAGACAGGTTAGATGATGTCCGTGATTTGTCTCCTGGACTCAGTTTTCCCACCTCACATTTATCTTCCACAGTGCTTCAAAGTGACATTCATACAGCACAAGTCTGACTCACTGTTCAAGAAGCTCCAGTGGCTCTCTATAACCCCTAGAATCAAATACAAGTTTCTCTGTGTAGCATTTATTATCCAAGTGTGGTCAGCTTTATTCCCTTTCACATACTCTTTAGTTTAGCTAAACTGACCTCCTTGTTGCTGTTTCTCACATACATAGGACATTGTGTGCCTTCCACTGGCTGTTCCCCAGGCCTGGAATACATTCCCTATTTACCTTGACCTTTTAAGACCTCTAGCTTGCTTCAAAGTCAACTGAAATGTCACCTGCTATATGAGACCTTTCCTTCAGCTTCTAATATCTTTCTCCATCTTCTTCCTAAATTATTTTGCATTTTGTAAATGTTTTTATGTGTATAAATATATATATATATATATATATATATAAATGCATGTATTTACATAAATATCTACATTGTTTCTTCCCAATTGACTCCTTGAAGTTAGGAAAAAGTTTTATTTTCTTGTGTTTGAATCCCCAGGTCACTTAAGATTGATTGGCCCCAGAAAAAAGGCAAAAATTATAAAGAGGCAGATTTTAGCTTGAAGAAAAAAGAAATAACTTAATGTTATGATTCATTCATTTCAGTTATTTCCAACTCATTTGGAGATTTTTTTTTTCTTTCTTTTTTCCCTGGGGCAATTGAGGTTAAGTGACTTGCTCAGGATCACAGAGCCAGTAAGCATCAAGTGTGTGAGACCAGATCTGAACTCCTTATTCTAGGGCCAGAGCCCTATCCATTCTGCTACCTACCTGCCCCATTTGGGGTTTTCTCAACAAATATACTGGAGGGTTTGCTATTTCCTCCTCCAGTTTATTTTACAAATGAGGAAACTGAGTCAAACCATGTTAAGTAATTTTTCCAGGATTACATAGCTAGTAAGTATCCGAGGCCAGATTTGAATTCACAAGAGGAGCCTTCCTGATTCTAGGCCCAGCACTCTATCTACAGCATCACCTAGCTGCCCTCAAAATAATTAGGGTTATTTAATTTTCCTAATACTTAAAGCTATTTAAAAAATGAAATGCGCTATCTCAGAGAATAATGGGATTCTTTGGACCAGAGGTCTTCTTCAAACAGGCTGAACAGAAATTCATAGAGGACATTTTTGTTTCTGTGTAGGATGGACTTGACTCCTGAGGTCCCTGATGGCTCAAATGCTGTGATTTTATGACCTCAGCCTCTGCATGAGGCTATGATACTGACCTCACAAAGGGAGATGAGGTAAACTGTTTCCCTGGAAATTTTATTTTCACAGTACCTGGACCCCCTCTTGGGGGAAAAAGTGGAACAGCTAGTGCTAGGTCTCAGAGCCATGTTATTTTGGCTGCCTGGTTTTTTAATGTGTCTCAAGAGCAACTATTAATACCTCTGTCCTGCTGACCTCTCCTCCAGAGAGGCAGCTAGGACACGGCCTCCCTCCCCTTTGTATGTCTAAGAGGCACTGGACCCTGGGCAAGTATCAAAACGGGACAGAACACAGGAAGGACCAAACCTCCTCTGATTTCCTGAGCCTAAGAGCTATAGGCTAAGGCACACCAGGGAGAGCCCTCTCTATGGAAGATCTAATTCTGGGGGTACCAGTTATATCTCCAGAATTGTTCTTTATGGGAATTAAGAACGCAGAAGAAAGAAACTGGAACTGAACTGGCAGCAGGCCTAGACCCAGGCCTATAAGGTAAGCCAAGGGCAGAAGGATATCTCTTGCAGGACTTTTGTGTGCTTTTTTCTTGGGGAAAAGGAAGTGCAAAAAAGAAGCAAATTATGCTTATCTTTCTCCATTATATGTACCAAATGTGGATTATTTTTTAAAAAAAGATAATTCTTATGCAAGTACACAAAAATACAGAGTATGTGAGGCATAGGGGAAAGATACCTGACTGGGAAACAGGATATTTGTGTTCTAGACCTTTCACCGAAAAACTTAACCGATGTGTTGCCATCTGTAAAATGGGGCTAGTAATCTACTTACCATGTAGGGTTATCATAAAGATTAGATGAGATAATAGATTTTACAGTGTTTGGAAAGCATGAAGTTTCTACAAGTGTGAGGTGTTATTATTAAAGGGTGGGTAACCAGAATTTCCAGTCCTCTGGCCCCCTGGATCTGTAGGAAAAAAAGAGGAATTGTTCAGACATGAAAGAGATGACTGAAGAGGAATTAGACCTTAAATTAATTATCTCTGAGGAGTTATGATTTTGAGGGTGGTAATGATCTGGACAAAGAAAGGGAAAAGGGAACTCATTTCACCTAGGATAGACTGAGGATGTTAGGGAAGGGAAGGGCTTTGGGTCCAGAGTTTGAGGGATGTGATTTCATTGCACAGTTTAAGAGAATTAGGCAAGCCTTGAAGAAGGGTTGGGGAGATGGTCAGCTTTCCTGGCAGACTTGGGAGGAAGATAGGGGGATTATAGCTCTTTAGAAGGTAGTGAAGGTGATACTGTCTTGAGGCAGGGGCATAGATTCCAGCCCCTCGGTTTACTAGGGGAAAGGGAGGAAGATTGAAGATTTAGCAGTTTAGTAGCAAGAGAAATTGAAGTTATATTAAACAGAAGATTTCCTGGCCCATGGATGGGAAAAGCAATCTCCCTCAACCCTCACTCCCACAGACCAAACCCTGAGGTCATTTCTCCATGAGCAGAATACAATTCCAAGAGTCCTATCTTGTTCCCTTTTGGGGATGAATTCCCAAGGCAATCCTGTATCTAGTTAGGAAAGCTTAGGGGATGAACCTTGTGGAGAGTCCAGGAAAAGAATCCGGAGTATAATGTGTATGCATGTATTTGGAGTCTGGTAGAGAATTTAAAAGGGAGGCCTTGAGAGAATGGTTCTATCCTGAAGCCCTCAGATGCTTGGGAATATGAGACCTGATCCTCTGCTGGTCTTAGTCTTTCTCGTCTGTGCAATAAGTTTCCTAGAAGACAATTCCTCCAGGAAACCATTAGATTTTTGCTCAAAGATGAGTAATGAGGTGATGGTTGGGATGGAGATGAAGGACCATTGAGACTCTCCAAAGGCTCCCAAATTAATGTTCTTTTTTTTTTCTGTCCTTGCAGAGTGAAAATAACTATACAATGGAGTCCAACACTCAACAAAGACGGTGAGTCTTCTTAACTGAACCTCATCTTCTCCTTTTCCTCTCCATTCCCTTTCACTTTTAATTGATCTGAGAGGAACTGAGGAAGAATAGGATTACAGAGAGATGTATGAGGAAAGACACTTTTCATAATGGCTTGTTAGACAGCTAGGTGATTTAGTGGATAGAGCACTGGACTTGGAGTCAAGAAAACCCCAGTTTCAAATCCTGCTGTAGACACTAGCTGTGTGAACCCTGTCCAATTTAACCATTTCACCTTTCTCAGATTCAATATCCTGTTCTACAGAATAAAGATAATATTAGTATCAGGCTACCTCCTAAGGCTATTGTCAGGATGAAATGAGATAATATATGTAAAGTGCCTTGGAAACCTTAAAGCAATATAGAAATGGGAGCTATTATTACCATCACTGGGCTATGTGACATCAGTCTCTTTTCCCCCTGAATTTTAACCTTCTTTTAGAGGAAAGAATCCAAGTTGGCCCCTCTCACACTTTCATCCTTTTCTTCTTCCTTTTTCCCCATTCCCCCTCTTTCATTGACCTTGATTAGTTTGGTCACATGGCTTTGAACTGAATTGTTATAGTATCTCTTCACTGGATGTGAATCTCTTTTCTCCAAGTGGACCATGAGTCCCTCAGAGTGAGAAATAGGTCTGTCTTTTTTGAGATCTTATCCAAAGACTAGCAGAGAGTAGGAGTGGGTGCAGAGAAGGGTTCAGTAAAGACTTACTTGTGAACTCATAGATGAAATTAAGTGGTTAATTTTTCAGCTGGTTGGCAAATGCTGTATGTGGTTCCTCGTTTTCTCCTTTGGTAGCACAGTTGATCTAGTCTTCTCTCTTTGGATCTTCTTGAATGAGCTCCTTTGTACAGATGGCCCCAAATTTTAATCTCTAACTATGAACTTCCATTTCCATTCCATTCTTGGCTTGTTAGCATTTTTTAAAAATCTAGTAGTCTCTTGGGGGAGTTACCCTCTAGTAAACTTCTTGCATAGATGAGAAAAACTAAGGTCCACAGGAGATATAGATTTAAGATTAAAAACATAGAGCCAGAAGGACCCCCCATGCCAACAGTCAAGTCCCTCATTTTATGGAGGAAATTATGTCCAATTAGCATTTCAAACTCAAGTTGAAAAGTGGTCAATGCCCTGTTTTTGATGCAAGACTGGCCTGCATCCTCTTCTGGTAATGCACTTCTTTGATAGATTATGCCACTTTATTTGTATACTTCATCTAAAGTTACAGTGAATAGTCCCTTGCCAGACCATGCATGTGTCCCACCCCCTGCATTTTATGTGACCTTCAACTTCTTGTATTCCATGATTCATAGCAATACAGTCTTACTGGAAGATTATTATTGTTATGAAGGTGGGCCCTTGTTTCAGGGAGGAAGTTGGAAACATTAACAACACTACCCAATTCCCTAGATGCCATAAAAGTTCCCTTTCTCTTACTGTTGAATTTTGGACCCAGCTCTTTGCCCTTTTGCAATTATCCTCTGAGATATATATACTGATAGGCCAGTTCTATAGGTCCATGAGAGGAAGAATGTTATCATGGATAGAGAGCTGGCTTCAAGTGTCACCTTTGACTTACACTGATTGTGTGACACCGGACAAGTTCCTCAACCTTTGTATACTGAGAAATTCTTTTTCTCTCTCTCTGTCTCACTGTTTCTCTCTTTCTCTGTCTTTCTCTCTGTGTGTCTCTCTCTGTCTCTGTCTCTCCTCCCCCCTTTTTTCCTGAGGCAATTGGGATTAAGAAACTTGCCCAGGGTCACATAGCTAGGAAGTCCTGACTTCAGGGCCGGTGCTCTATCCACTGTTGCCCATGAGCAATTCTCAAAGATTCTTTAAATTGTCCAGAAAGTGCTGGCCTGCACTGATACATGCAGATTCCTGACCTGGGAGTTCCCTATGCCAATAAAATCAGTTTTCTATTCTTACAATTGGGCAACTAGGTGTTAAAGTGAACAGAGTACTGGGCCTGAAATCGTCTCCCTGAGTTCAGTTCAGCCTCAGATACATCATAAGCTGTGTGATCCTGGGCAAATCACTTAATCATGTTTGCCTCAGTTTCCTTACTTGTAAAACTGGAGAAAGAAATTACAAATTTCCAGTGTCTTTGTCAAGAAAATCCCCAAATGGGGAAAAATTTGTAACAGAAAGCTGTATAAGGGTTATTGTTGAAGAATTACCCATACATATGTTATGCAAATAAAATTAAAAAAAAAAAAAAAAAGAAAATCCCCAAATGGGGACATGAATATTTGGACACAACTTAACACACCGCCACCATAACCAACAATAACAATCCCTACAATTATCCACCTAAATTCGCATCATAGAGATTATTCTTCCACTTTTGTTACTGTTTTGTCCATGTGGACAATTAGGCCAGATATTTTGGAGTGATTATGGATCTCATTTAAGATGCTCTACCATGTTTCCAAAATTCACAGATAAGGACCTTTGGAGAATTTTACAATCTCTAAAGAGAGTCTTTTTATTTGCACTCTGTATTAGACATCCTTTGCAGTGGCAAAGATCTTTGGTGGGCATGTCTCCCTGACTTATATGTCTCATTTGATGTGGATAATCAGGAGATTTCCAAAAGAAGTCATTTCATGCATTAAGGAAGTGTGTATTATTTAAACTTATAAATGGGAGACACTTTGTCAGAGGATGCTAACCTTTAACCATTGAATCAAACTTTTTTTTTTTTATTTAGCCCACAAAAAAATGAGCACAGTGGAATTAGTGGAATAGAAAATTCCTATTCTTTGTACTTTTGGGGCAATTGTGTGGTTGTAAAGATGTGGCCTGGTCTAGAATATTCTCTGTGAAAAGTTACTACTGCTTTCCTTTTTTTTTTTTTTTTGTCAAGGATGCCCTTGATAAATATCTGATTTATTTCCATAAGAATAAATCAGAAAGAAGGCATGTGGTTACTGAAATTTTCTCAATTGTTTATAATGAAAATTTCCAGGGATTTAACTTGTCCTCCTTTTTTCATGGGAATTCAGAGAAATGATTCCTCAGCATCCCTGAAATAATTTTGTTTCCAGTGTGGTCCTCCTCCATGGGTACTTGTTCTGTCCATGTATTTGTTCCATTTTTGTTTTTGTTTGCATGTGTTTTTCTTTGCTTTTCAATGACATTTCCATTTCCTTATGCATTATATGTGGGATTGTCCTGAGACTTAGCATGGTGACTCCACTCTCCTGATGGAAAGAATTGTTTATCATGGAAATTGACAGATCTTTTCTCTTTGCTATGGCTGTTGTTTGCCTTCTGGTTTTATCATTAAATGTATTGGAGCTGATTTTCTCTTTTGCCTGGTTCTCTATAAACTCACTTTTCTCTTCATCACTTCTTTCATGAATCATCTTAATCTTCCACTTTCTTTCTTCATAAGATTTTATTAATAACTTCATATTCCAAATTGGCATTTAGAATATAGAATGTGTTTTATGCCTAAATTAACAAATACTTGTTGGATTGAATAGAATTTTGATAATGGCATCATTCATCATTGTGTCCTGGATATGGTCCTGGACTGTCAAAGGCTATGTTAGTAGAACACAATCTCAGTTTTGTCCTACCAAGATAAAAAAGGCTGATGTTTGCTTGCATTATGTTTTCCTTCTCAAGTTTTTTTTTCCTATATAGCAAGATAACTGTATAAATATATATACACATATTTGATCTGTCAAATATTTTAACATAATTAACATGTATTAGACTTCCTGCCATCTAGGGGAGGGAAGGCATGGAGGGTAGGATGGAAAAATTTGTAACAAAAAGCTTTGCAAGGGTCAATGTTGAAAAATTACCCATGCATATGTTTTGCAAATAAAAAGCTTTAATTAAAAAAAAAAGAAAAGAAAAGAGCCAAGTCTATCACAGTTGATCATATTAAAAAAAAAAGAAGCTTAAAACTGTAAAAAAGAGGTAGAAGAAAAATTGGGAAAAGAAATGATAGTGAATGTAAGTGAATTATGAAAAAAGAGGCAACAAGTTTCAATGATCTTGTGATGAAGAGAGCCATCTACACCCACAGAGAGGATGATGGGAACTGAGTGTGGATCACAACATAATATTCTTACTCTTTTTGTTGTTGTTTGCTTGCATTTTGTTTTCTTATTCATTTTCTTTTCCTTTTTTATCTGATTTTTCTTGTACAGCAAGATAATTGTATACATATGTTTACATATATTGAATTTAACATATGTTTTAACATGTATAACATATATTGTATTGCTTGCCATCTAGGGGAGGGGATGGGAAGAAGGAGAGGAAAGTTTGGAACATAAAGCTATGCAAGAGCCAGTGTTGAAAAATTATCTGTGCATATGTTTTGAAAATAAAAAAAAATTTAATAAAAAAATTAAATTTTAAAAAAGAGAGAGAAGAGGGTCAGAGGAATCCTCTGGAGGAATTTCAGTTGTGTCATTGTTGAACTCAGTCTTCTTGGGAAGAAGAAAAAAAGGCTCCAGATAGATAAGTAGCAGGGAAATAAAAAAGAACTTTCAATCATGTGAACAATCTGTAGTTATGTACAAAACATAATCAAAAGTGTTACCTTGGGTTTTTGGTATAAGATGAGGTCTGTGAATGCTCATTTCCCCATCAAAATTGTTATTCACAAGAATGACTCGCTTATGGAAATCAGAAATTTCATGGGTAAAAAATATATTCAAAGAGTGCATGAAACCAGGTGATGCTTGTGCTGTTTCCCAAGCCTAAAAAGGTGAGTTAATTCTTGAAGGAAATGATTTTGAATTTGCATCAGATTCAACTGTCATGATCCACTAGGCCACTACAGTCAAAAACAAGGATATCAGAAATTGTTGAATAGTATTTATGTTTCTGAGAAAGACACAGTGTAACAAGCTGATGAATAAGTTGGGAAAGATGCCAAACGCTGGGTCCTGAGGAATCAACACTTATTCAGATATCAAAATAAATTTTTTTTTGTCAAAAAAAAGAAAGAAAAAGAAAAAAAAAGAAAAAAGAGGTAACAGCTTAGAAAACTGCTTAAAAAGCAGAATTGGCCAAAGAAAATAACTTTTTAAAGAGTATGATTGGCTAAATAGAAAAAAAGTACAAAGGCTAATTGAAGGAAACATCTTATAAATTAGAATTGGACAAGTAAAAGCTAATGATTCTATGAGAAATCAAAAATCAAACAAGTTCAAGAGAATTTTTTAAATGGAAGAAAATGTAAAATACCTCATGGGAAAAAAACTCACCTAGAAAATAGATTCAGGAGAGACAATATCAGAATCATTGGACTAGTGGAAAATCATAATCACAAGGAGGATTTGAATAGTATCTTTCAAGAAATTTTCAAGGAAAACTGTTCTGATGTTTTGGAACCAAAGAGCATTGAAAGGATCCATTGAAAACCTTAGGAAAGAAACTCCAAAATAAAAACTCTTGAGGAGCATTATAGCCAAATTCCAGAACTATCAGGTCAAGCAAAAAATACTACAAGTGGCCAGAAAGAAACAATTCATTTATCAGGATGCCACAATCAGGATTACACAGGAGTTGGCAACTGCAACATTAAAGGATTGAAGGTCATGGAACATGATATTCCAGAAGGCAAAGGAGCTAGAACTACAACCAAGAATAACTTACCAGGCAAAATTAAGCATAATGAGGGGGAGAGGGGGTTGTCATTTAATGAAATAAAAGGATTTCAAATTTTCATGAGGAAAAGACCAGAACTAAAAAAAAAAAAAAAAAAAAAAAAAAAAAAAAAACAACCCAAAACAAAAAAAAAAAACATAAACAGGTAAAAAGGGGAAAGAAAACATAAGGGATTCAATAGAGCTAACCTGTTTACTTCCATATACAAGAAGCTGATATTTGCTGGTGATTCAAGGCAATTCCAATAGACTTGTGTTGGAAAGAATCATCCACATTCAGAGAGAGAACTATGGAAATTGAATGTGGATTACTTTTGTTGTTTTTTTTTTCACCTTTGTTATTGTTTGTTTGCTTCTTCTTGTCTTTCTTTTTCATGTTTTCTTCTTCCCCTTTTGATCTGATTTTTCTTGTGCAGCATGATGAATATGGAAATATGTTGAGAAGAATTACACATATTTAACATATATTGAATTGCTTGCTGTCTAGGGAAAGGGGGAGGGGAGAAAAGAGGAAGAAAAAATTGGAACACAAAGTTTTGCAAAGGTGAATGTTGAAAACTATCTTTGCATATATTCAGAAAAATAAAGAGCTATTATAAAAAAAGAGGATATTTGTAATTAAAAATTGTAACACTAATAGCATACCTAGAAGAAATATACATAGTCAGAGGGCATGGGTATAAGGTAAATATGAGGGAAAGATTTTTTTAAAATTAAGGGATGAGAAAAAGGAGTACTGTGGGAGCAGAAAGAAGAGGTAGATTGGTGTAAATTATTGCATTTGAAGGAGGCGAGGAAGACAGACCTATTGGAATAGATGGGGAGATGGGATGGTAGGTGATGAATATCCCTTGAATCTCTATTCTCATTAATATTAACTCAAAGGAGGAGTAATATACACAATCTGTTGAATATAGAAATCTAAGCTGATAGGGAAGATAGGAGTGAGGAGATTAAGTAAAAGGTGGCAAGGATGGAAGGGAGTGACAGAAGGGGAGGGTAGATCAAGGGAAGTGGTAGATAGGAAAATACTAGTGAGAAGAGGGAAGAGATGAAAGGAAAGAGAAGACAAACAGGAGGAAGCATAGGATGGAGGGAAATACTTAAGTAGTAATCAAAACTGTGAATGTAAATGGGATGAACTCTCCCATAAAACAGAATTGGATAACAAAGTGGAACAAAAACCAGAATAATACAAAATGCTGCTGACAAGAAACAGACTTGAAGCAGATAGACACACAAAGAGTAAGTATTTATTATGCTTCAGTTGAAGTAAAAAAAAAAATAGGGGTAATAATCCTGATCCTCAGACAAAGAAATAGCAAAAATAGACCTAGTTAAAGGAGATAAGAAAGGAAACTACATCTTTCTTTTTTCTTTTTTTAAAAAATGCATTTTATTGAAGCTTTTTAATTGCAAAACATATGTATGGCTAATTCTTCAACAATGACCTGAACAAAACTTTTCTGTTACAAATTTTTCCTCTCTAGTCCCCACCCCTCCCCTAAATGGCAGAAAATCTACTACAAGTTAATTATGTTAAAATACTTGACAAATCGAATACGTATATACATATTTCCACACTTATCTTGCTGTGCAAGAAAAATCGTGTCTACAAGAAAATCTGAGAAAGGAAACACAATGCAAGCAAACATCAATAGAGAGCATGAAGATGTTATGTTGTGGTCCACATTTCATATCCCTCTCTCTGGGTGTATATGGCTTTCTTCACTGACCAGTTGGAACTGGTTTGAAGCATTTCATTGTTGAAGAAAGCCATGCCAATAAGAATTGATCATCATATAGTATTGTTGTTGCTGTGTACAATGATCTCCTGGTTCTGCTCATTTCACTCAGCATCAGTTCATGCAAGTCTCTCCAGGCCTCTCTGAAATTATCCTGCTGGTCATTTCTTTTTCTTTTTTTTTAATTAAAACTTTTTATTTGCAAAACATATGTATGGGAACACTGACCCTTACAAAGCTTTCTGTTACAAATTTTTCCCCCCAGTCCCCCACCCCTCCCCCAGATGGCAGGAAATCCACTACATGTTAATTATGTTAAAATACTTGACAAATCGAATATATGCATACATATTTCCACACTTATTGTTATGCAAGAAAAATCATATCTACAAGAAAAAAATCAGAGAAAGGAAACACAATGCAAGCAAACATCAATATAGAGCATGAAAATGTTATGTTGTGATCCACATTTCATATCCCTCTCTCTGGGTAAATATGGCTTTCTTCACCGAACAATTGGAACTGGTTTGAAATATTTCATTGTTGAAGAGAGCCATGTCCATCAGAATTGATCATCATATAGTATTGTTGTTGCTGTATATAATGATCTCCTGGTTCTGCTCATTTCGCTCAGCATCAGTCCGTGCAAGTTTCTCCAGGCCACTCTGAAATCATGATGCTGGTCGTTTCTTATAGAACAATAATATTCCATAACATTCATATACCACAATTTATTCAGCCATTCTCCAATTGATGGGCATCCATTCAATTTCCAGTTTCTACCCACAACAAAAAGGGCTGCCACAAACATTCTTGCACATGTGGGTCCCTTTCCTTCCTTTTTAATTTTTTTAAATTTTTTAAATTTTAAATTTTTTAATTTTTTTTATTATATTTTTTATTTTTTATTAAAGCTTTTTATTTGTATAACATATGTATGGGTAGTTCCCCAACATTGATCTTTACAAAGCTTTCCATTACAAATTTTACCCCCAGTCCCCTCCCCTCCCCTAGATGACAGGAAGTCTACTACATGTTAATAATGTTGAAATACTTGACAAGTTGTGCAAGAAAAATCCTATCTACAAGAAAAAAAAAGAAAATCAGAGAAAGGAAACACAATGCAAGCAAACCTCAATAGAGAGCATGAAAATGTTATGTTGTGGTCCATATTTCATATCCCTCTCTCTGGGTGTATATGGTTTTCTTCAGTGAACAGTTGGAACTGGTTTGAGACAATTCTTTGTTGCAGAGAGCCATGTCCATCAGAATTGATCATCATGTAATATTGTTGTTGCTGTGTATAATGATCTCCTGCTTCTGCTCGTTTCACTCAGCATCAATTCATGCAAGTCTCTCCAGGCCTCTCTGAAATCGTCCTACTGGTCATTTCTTACAGAGCAATAATATTCCATAACATTCATATACCATAATTTATTCAGCCACTCTCCAATTGATGGGTATCCATTCAGTTTCCAGTTTCTAGCCACTACAAAAAGGGCTGCCACAAACATTCTTGCACATGTGGATCCCTTTCCCTCCTCTAAGATCTCTTTGCGATATAGGCCCAATAGAAACACTGCTGGGTCAAAGGATATGCACAGTTTGATAACTTTTTGAGCATAGTTCCAAATTGTTCTCCAGAATGGTTGAATCCATTCACAGTTCCACCAACAATGTATCAGTGTCCCAGTTTTCCCACATCCCCTCCAACATTTGTCATTATCTTTTCCTGTCATTTTGACCAATCTGACAGGTGTGTAGTGGTATCTCAGAATTGTCTTAATTTGCATTTCTCTGATCAATAGTAATTTGGAACACCTTTTCATATGACTGGAAATGGTTTTAATTTCATCATCTGAAAATTGTCTTCATATCCTTTGACCATTTATTGATTGGAGAGTGGCTTGAATTCTTATAAATATGAAACAATTCTTTATAAATTTTAAAAATGAGGCCTTTATCAGAACCATTAAATGTGAAGATGATTTCCCAATTTTTATTGCTTCCCTCCTTATCTTGTCTGCATTAGTTTTGTTTGTACAGAAACTTTTTAACTTAACATAATCAAAATTTTCTATCTGGTGTTCAATTAAGAGTTCCAGTTCTTCTTTGGACACAAATTCATTCCTTCTCCACAGGTCTGAGAGGTAAACTATCCTATGTTCCTCTAATTTGCTTGTAATATCACTTATATCTAAATCATGAACCCATTTAGATCTTATCTTGGTATGTAGTGTTAGGTGTGGGTCAAGCCCTAGTTTCTTCCACACTAGTTTCCAATTTTCCCAGCAGTTTTTGTCAAATAGTGAGTACTTATCCCAAAAGCTGGCGTCTTTGGGTTTATTGAACACTAAATTGTGATAGTTATTGCCTAGTTTGTCCTGTGATCCTATCCTATGCCATTGATCGACTACTCTATTTCTTAGCCAATACCAAATGGTTTTGATGACTGCTGATTTATAATATAGTTTTAGATCTGGTACAGCAAGGCCTCCTTCCTCAGCCTTTTTTTTTCATTAATTCCCTTAAAATTCTTGACCTTTTGTTCTTCCAGATGAACTTTGCTACTATTTTTTCTATATCTATAAAATAATTTCTTGGGAGTTTGATTGGTATGGCACTAAATGAGTATATTAATTTGGGTAGTACTTTCATTTTTATTATATTTGCTCAGCCTACCCATGAGCACTTGATGTTTTTCCAATTGACTAGGTCTTTATTTGTGTGGAAAGTGATTTGTAGTTTAGTTCGTATAATTCCTGACTTTTCCTGGGTAGATAGATTCCCAAATATTTTATACTATCAACATTTATTTTGAATGGAATTTCTTTTTGTATCTCTTGCTGCTGAACTTTGTTGGTAATATATAAAAATGCTGATGATTTATGATTATTTATTTTATATCCTGCAACTTTGCTAAGGTTGTGAATTGTTTCTAGTAGTTTTTTGGAAACTACATCTTTCTAAAATGTACCATAGACAATGAAGCAATATCAATGGTTGCCATAAATGTACCAAGTGGTATAGCATCCAAATTCTGCTTTCCCCCTTTTATGTTTAAAATTTAATTTAATTTTTTGAAAGAGAATATTTATCCTACTTTTTAAAACAATTTGAATAGCTTTTCATTTTTCCAAATATGTGCAAAGATAGTTTTCAATATTCACCTTTGCAGAACCTTATGATCCATTTTTTTCTCTCTCCCTACCCCTCTCCTCTAGACAGTAAACAATCCAATATAGGTTAAACATATGCAATTCTTTTAAACATATTTCTGTATTCATTCTCTGCAAGAAAAATCAGATAAAAAGGAAAAAAGGATAAGAAAAAAATTAGCAAACAAACAAAACCAATAACAATAAAGGGTGAAAATACTGCTTTGATCCACAATCAGTCTCTGTAGTTCTCTCTGGATACAGATGGCTCTCTCCATCATAAGTCTATTGGAATTACTTTGAATTACCCCATTTCAATATTCATCTTTACAAAACCTTATGTTCCAAATTTTCTCTTTCCCTTCCTTTCTCCTCCTTTAGATAGCAAGCAATCCAATATAGGTTAAATATGTGCAATTCTTCTATACATATTTCCACATAGCATCAGGGCATTCAAATTCTTTTTTTAAAAATAATAGCTTTCTATTTTCAAAATATATGCAAAGATCGTTTTCAACATTCACCCTTGCAAAACCTTGTGTTCCAAATTTTTTTCTCTCTTCCTTCCTCTTACCCCTCCCCCTAGACTTCAAGTAAGCCACTATATGTTAAATGTGCAATTCTTCTATGCATATTTCCACAACTGTCATGCTGCACAAGAAATATCAAATCAAACCAGCTCCAATTGTTCAGTGATGAAGAAAGCCATATACACCCAGAGAGAGGGATCTGAATGTGGACCATGATATAACATTTTCATGCTCTCTATTGATGTTTGTTTGCATTATGTTTCCCTTCTCAGATTTTTTTTCTTGTAGATCCGATTTTTCTTGTGCAACAAGATAGCTGTATAAATACATATACACATTTGATTTGTCAAATATTTTAACATAATTAACATGTATTGGACTTCCTGCCATCTAGGGGAGGGAGTGGAGAGGTAGGAGAGAAAAATTTATAACAGAAAGCTTTACAAGGGTCAATGTTGAAAAATTACCCATGCATATGTTTTGCAAATAAAAAGCTTTTTAAAAAAGAAATATCAGATCAAAAAGGAAAAAAAATGAGAAAGAAAACAAAAACAAAAAAGGTGAAAATACTGTTATAATCCATGTTCTGTCCCCACAGTCCTATAGCATCCAAATTCTTTTTTTAAAAGTTTTTTATTTTCAAAACATATGCACAGATTTTTCAATATTGATCCTTTCATAGCCTTGTGTTTCAGATTTTCCCATTCTTCTCCCCATCTCTTCCCTAGACAGCAAGCAATCCAATATATGTTAAATCCAATATGTGTAAACATATTTATACAATTCTCTTCCTGCACAAGAAAAATCAGATCAAAAAGGAAAGAAAACGAGTAAGAAAACAAAATGTAAGTGAACAAACAAAAAGAGTGAGAACGTTATATTGTGATCCATATTCAGTTCCCACAGTCCTCTCTATGGGTATAGATGGCTCTCTTCATCACAAGATCATTGGAGCTGGCATCAGTCATCTCATCGTGGGAAGGAGTCATATTTATCAGAACTGACCATTGTATAATATTGATGTTCCTGATTCTGCTCATTTCACTTTGCATCAGTTCATGTAAGTCTCTCCAGGCCTTTCTAAAATCATCCTCCTGATCATTTCTTATAGAATAATAATATTTCATAACATTCATATACCATAACTTATTCAGCCATTCTCCAATTGATGGGCATCCATTCAGTTTCCAGTTTCTAGCCACTACAAAAAGAGCTGCCACAAACATTTTTGCACATGTAGGCCCCTTTCCTTTAAGGTCTCTTTGGGATATAAGCCCAGTAGAAACTCTAGCATCCAAATTCTTAAAGAAGTTAAGTGAGTTACAGGAAGAAATAGACAGCAAAACTATTTTAGTTGGGGAACTTTAACTGTCCTTTCTCAAAATTTGATCAACCCAAAAAAAGTAAATAAGAAACTAAGGAAGTAAATAGAATATGAGATACCATAAGCAAATTAGAAGAACAAGGGAATAGTATAATTGTCAGACCTATGGAAAGGGGAAATATTCATGACCAAACAAGAGAGAGAACATTACAAAATGCAGAGCAAATAATTTTGATTTAAATTAAAAAGATTTCATACAAACAAAACAATGCAACCAAGATTAGAGGGAAAGCAAAAAGCTGGAAAATAATCTTTATAGCAAGTGTCTTTGACAAAAGCCTCATTTCTCAAATATATAGAGAAATGAGTCAAATTCATAAGAATACAAGCTATTTTCCAAATTGAAAAATGGCCAAAGGCAGTTTTCAGATGAAGAAAATCAAAGCTATCCATAGGCATATAAAGAAGTGCTCTAAATCACTTTTTTTTTTTTTTTGCTGAGGCAATTGGGGTTAAGTGACTTGCCCAGGGTCACACAGCTGTTACGTGTCTGAGACCAGATTTGAACTCAGGTCCTCCTGACTTCAGGGCTGGTGCTCTATCCACTGCGCCACCTAGCTGCCCCACTAAATCACTTTTGATTAGAGAAATGCAAATTCAACAACTCTGAGATATTACCTCATGCCTATCAAATGGGTCAATATGACAAAAAAGGAAAGTGATACGATAGGATGTGGAAAAATTGAGACACCAATGCATTATTGGTGAAGTTGTGAATTGATCCAACTATTCTGATGAGCCAAGGGCTACCTATATTATGCATACCCTTTGACCTAGCAATTCCACTACTAAAGTCTGTATCTCAAAGAGATCATAAAACAAGGGGGAAGGACCTACTTGTGCAAAATATTTATAACAGCCCTTTTTGTGATGACAAAATATTGGAAACTGAGGGGATGCCCTTCAATTGGGGAATGGCTGAACAATCTGTGGTATATGATTATAATGGAATATTGTGCAATAAGAAATTATGAACAGGCAAATTTCAGAAAAACCTGGAAAGATTTCTATGAGAACTGACTCAAAATGAACAGAATCTGGAAAACATTGTACATAGTACCAGCAACATTGTGTGATGATCAGCTATGACTGATTGAGCTCTCCTCAGCAAACGTAATGAACCAAGACAAAGGCATCTGAGTCATTTGAGAAAGGAAGAAGAAGAGGGAGCTTATAATGAATGGCCTCAATTTTTTTTTTCTGTCAAATATGGAACTGAGAGGGTGGGTTAAGGGAAGCCATAGGAGATTTGAGGAAAGATGAAAAGGGGTGTTCTTAGAGAGGAGTCAAGTTTCAATGATTGCTAGAAAAGGAAAAGATTTAGAATGAAGGGAAATGTGTTGCTTCTGGAAAAGGCATTCCAGAGGACACAGTATAGAAGGAATGGATGGCATGTGGTTTGGGACTTTGAGGTATGGGAAAGTTGAGGGAGATGCGAATAAAGAATTGTGTGGTGAGGAATGGGGAATGGAGTTTAGAGGATATCAGATATGATCAGGGATGAGAAAGTTCAGCATTGAGCAGAAATCAGCACCACTCTTCAGAGAGGAGTCTGATGAATCAGGCAAGATTATTTTTAAGAGTTTGCATAGTGTTGTGAAAAGTTTATTTTATGTATTTACTGTTTTTCTTTCTTTTTTTTTTTCCTGAGGCAATTGGGGTTAAGTGACTTGCCCAGGGTCACACAGCTAGCGAATGTTAAGTGTCTGAGACCAGATTTGAACTCAGGTCCTCCTGACTTCAGGGCTGGTGCTCTATCCACTGCGCCACCTAGTTGCCCCTTTTTACTATTATTAAATATCGTACAACATATTTTTATTAAACTATGGTGTAAAGCTGTAAGTATAGCATGACATGTAAGGCACTCAGTCACATGGTCAGACAATCAGGTAGGAGACCCTATTTCACTACTACTATCCTCTACTACTCTTCTTCCCTTTAGGTCTCCCACCTATCTTTGAAGATTTGGCTTCCTTATTTTTCTTATTTTCCTTATTTTTCTTAGCTGACTCCAGACTTTCTGCCCAGTCTTAATACTGTCTGACTCTTTGTGACCCCATTTGGGATTTTCAAAAGATACTGGACTGAGTTGCCATTTCCTTTTCCAGCTTATTTTACAGATGAAGAAACTGAGGCAAGCAGGATTAGGTATGCCCAGGGGTCACATAGGTTAGAAAGTGTCTGAAGTTGGATTGAATAAAGGAAGATAAATCTTCCTAATTTCAGACCTGGAACACTATCCTAGCACTACCTAACTACCTTCCATTTTATCCTCCCCCTCTGTCAAATGGCTATGGCTAAAACTTTTCCTCTTTGCTCTAGCACCATCCTATGTAAATAGGAGGAAGGCAAATCTTGACCAAGTCCCAGGAACTGTTGGTCCTTAACTTTTTTCCATGAAAACTCTATTGTTTTTTCCAGAGACTGTGCTGGACACAGAGCTGGACACACTCTAGCTTGTCTGTTGCAGGAGAGAGCCCCAGACATATGTGGGGGGAGTGACTCTGGAGGTGGATGTGGGTGGAGAAGGTTAAGCTTTAACTGGATGGGTGTAGGTCAGGAAAAGAACTTAAAAGGGATTCTGAGAGGGCAAAGAGCACCAATACAGGGATTTGCACTTAATTCCTCTTTCTCTCTCTGTCTCTCCAGCATCCAACCCAGAAACCAACCCTTAAGGAGACTACAAACATCTAGTGATATGATGCAGCGCATGCAAGAAGCTTTGCGGGGAGACATGATGCGAGAATTTTTGGCTGAATTCATGAGTACATATGTCATGATGGTGAGAGGCCAGTGCTGAAGGAGGGAACCATTCTTCCTTCTTTCCTTCTGCCTGAGCCAGGGGGGAGGGAACCATCTTGGTCATAGGAAAGGGGGCAGTGGTAATATTTTGATTACATCAGGAATAGCCATCCTCTTATCTCCAATGGAAGAGAGCTAAGAGGTGTGGGAAAATAAGATGAGAACTGTGGATATTGTCCCTATAGCTTCAGATGAAAGAAAGATATGACAGGGGTGCATTGGTACTTTGAAAACAGTGTTCACGATGCTGAGAAAGAGGAGACACAAGTTTGGTCTAATAAATAGTGGAATAGGACATAGCATAGTCCAAGGGAAGCTCACAGTCTGATGAGGAGAAAAGACTCATGCATTTGAAATTTAGAGAACACCATAAGCTAATTTGTGAACAAAGGCTAGAATGTGAGCCCCTGCTACAGGAATTCTGATAATAGAAGGGTCAATATGAGTTGGGTGTATTATTAGAGGGCTTCCCTGAAGAATTAAGACTGAGCTTAGGCTTGAATGAATAGAATGTATAGCATTTATTTATTTTTTAAGGGTTTGCATAGAGTGTTGAAAAGTTTATTTTATGTATTTACTTGTATTAAATATTACATAATATATTTTTATTAAGCTATAGTGTAAATCTGTATAAATAGTCACTTTTCTTAATCAAGTATATTTTTTAAAGCTTACATTTCTGAACACTTAGCAAAAGATTTCTTTATTTTTTCTGAAGCATTATTGGTAATGCATTCCAACAAAGCAAAAACCATTCAATGTCAAATGAATAAAAACAATCCAACAATTATTTTAAAAAGTTATCCTGAATGATAGTGCAGAATTGTACTTGAACTTGTAGTGTACACAAAATGTATAGCATTTAGATGAACAAATAGGAATGAAAGGTGTACTTGATGAAGAAAGGATCATGAGCAAAAAATTCGAGACAGGAGAACACATGATGGAAAAGTGAGAAGATTGACCTAGATGAGGAAATTGATGGTTGGCCATCATTGGAAGACAAGGTTGAAAAGATTTGTTGAAGCCAGAACTTATAGGCCCTCGATACTGGATTTTATTTGTTGAGCAATGGAGAAACCCATCCATTGGGAAGATTAGTCTGATGGTGGTATGAAAGATGAATTGAGAGGAATTCAGACTGGAGGCCTGGACATTATTTAATTGATTTGCTACTGCAATAGTATGGTTAAAAGGTAATGAGGGTCTGGATGAAATGATGACAGTTTTGAATAGAAAAAAGTTGGGACTAATGAGAAAAAAGTTTTTGGAGGTAGACTTACCAGGATTTGGCAACTTGATTAAATAGGAGAGATTAGTCAGAAGGAATGGTCAAGTATGAATGAGCATTCAGGACTGGGTGACTGGTACAGTGACAATGATCGTGATGCCATAAATAGATCCAGAAAATCCAAGTACAGCAGGTATTTGATGAGGAAGATGATGAGTATAGTTTTGGGCATAGTGAATTCCAATCATTGGCAAACCATCTAGTGGAAGTTTCTTCCCTTCCCCCCCCCCCCAGGTCTTTTAAAAAGTCATAGTATTTTATTTTTCCAAATACAGGTAAAGATAGTTTTCAATATTCATTTTTGCAAGCCTTTGTGGTTCCAAATTTTTCTCCCTCCCTTTCTTGCCTTCCCCCTCTTTAAGATAGAAAGCAATCTGATAGAGGTTAAACATGTATAATTCTTTTAAACATTTTTCCACATTTGTCATGTTGTGCAAGAAAAATCATACCAAAAGGGGAAAAAAAACCACGAGAAAGAAAAAAAGAAACAAAAAAGGTGAAATTATTATGCTTCAATCTACATTCAGTTTCCATGGTTCTCTTTCTGAGTGCAGATGGCATTTTCCTAGATGGAAATTTCTGGCAGATAGTTGGAAATGCAAGTTGGGGGCTCAGAAAACACATTGGGACTGAGATTGCTAAGAGAAAGAGGACAAAATAGAGAAGTGAATAAGGCTGAGAACAAGACCCTGAAAAATGTCTCTTTCAGGGGATTGGTGGAGAAAGAAAATGAATAATGGAGATAGAAGAAAAAGAGAATAAAAGAAGAGTCATTGACAGAGTCATGGGAAGAGAGGTCTACTTTTTTGGCTGCTTATATCAAGTTTGTGGGCCACTTTAACCCTCAGATTTTTTTTAAGATTCACTACTGCTTAATCAGGCCTCCTTCATTTTGTACTTTACAGATCAGGAAACTGAGGGGAGTTGATTTGTCAAAGGTTCCACAGCTAGTACTGCATTGAAGTTGAGGAAGATGAGAAGAGTTGGATTTGATGATAAGGAGATCATTGATGACTTTGGAAAGACCAGTTCCAGCAAAGTGATGAGGGAAGAAGTTGAGGAAGACATTACAAAGGGTTAAGATGTGAGTGGGTAGTGAGAAAGCTTTGGATGGTTCAAGATAAAATTCACCTAACTTCAATAAAGCAAGTCTTTTTACTTAGCCTATAACTAGGCTAATATCACAAACCAAGCTCCAAGAGACAGTAGAGGTAAATTGTGAGTCAGTACAATATAGGAAGACAAGTCTATAGTTAGTCCTCCTTGCCCTTCCCCTTCCCCATAATACCAAAGGTCAGGGTGGCAATAGCATAAAATTTGGAGTTAGGATTCATACCACCCAGCCTTAATCACTGAATGGGTGTGGCCCCAGTCAAACTGAGCCAAGGTCTCCCACTGGATCTAGAGCCATCTTCAGTTATCTTGTTCTACATTTTGCCACTGGACCAGATGGCTCACAGGGGAAAGTGAGGCGGGTGACCTTGCATAGCCCTTCCTCATTAAATCCAATTCACTTGCATATCATGACATCACCTCCCTGAGGTGGTCTTCAAGAACAAAGGACAACAGTTATTATGAGTTGAATTGAAGCCCTTGTTCTTATACTGTGTGACTTTGGATAAGTCTCAGTTTCCTTAGCTATAAAATGCTTATACAAATGTAAGGCATTAATTATGTAGTGCTTTAATAGTTCTCGTTACTCATGGTCTAAATTCTATGACCCACTTTATATAAATCATATTTTTAATAGGCAAGGATATGGGAAATTATTGGTATGGGAAGAGAAGGAGGTAAGAGACATAAGGATATTGGAGATGCATCGCACCCAGCCCCTAAGTGAGCAGTGAAGGAATAGTAATTTCTTTAGTTTCTCAACAAGAGTAGAGGCAATCAGAGAACAGAATGGGAAAAAAAATGAAGTGACTTGGGCAGGGAAGTAGAAAGGAGCCTTGAAGGGAGGGGGAAGATGTCTGTGGTAAGAGTGGGGCTTTATAATGAATTTGGAGTGGGGGGAATCTGCTTATTAGAAGACCACTTTCTTGGAGATTTTTCCCTTCTAGGAGTATATCCCATCCTAGAAGGAGGATTTTCGAGTCCTCAAAGGCAGTCAGCATCCAGAGTAATAGGGGAGGCATAAAATTAAAAATAGTAAAAACTGACTTTTGGAGTAGAGAGCTAGATTTAGAATTTCATGAATTGGAACACAATGGTTCACAATACATGGCATTGCTTCCAAAAATCAATGCTTCCTTTCTGAATCAATATTTCAGAAAGTGGTAGGCAAGGGAAGAAAAAAAAGGGAATATATATTTCTTTTTTTGTCTTTTATTAAAGCTTTTTATTTGTATAACATATATATGGGTAGTTCCCCAACACTGATCTTTACAAAGCTTTCCATTACAAATTTTACCCCCAGTCCCCTCCCCTCCCCTAGATGGCAGGAAGTCCACTACATGTTAATAATGTTGAAATGCTTGACAAGTTATGCAAGAAAAATCCTATCTACAAGAAAAAAAAAGAATCAGAGAAAGGCAACACAATGCAAGCAAATGTCAATAGAGATCATGAAAATGTTACGTTGTGGTCCATATTTCATTTCCCTCTCTCTGGGTGTATATGGTATTCTTCAGTGAACAACTGGAACTGGTTTGAGACAATTCTTTGTTGCAGAGAGCCATGTCCATCAGAATTGATCATCATGTAATACTGTTGTTGCTGTGTATGATGATCTCTTGGTTCTGCTCGTTTCACTCAGCATCAGTTCATGCAAGTCCCTCCAGGCCTCTCTGAAATCATCCTGCTGGTCGTTTCTTACAGAGCAATAGGAATATATATTTCTTTAAAGGGTTTTCTCATCCTATCATCTCAATAGAGCTTCAACCATCGGAAAGTAAAGTGTAAAGTAGGCAGGACATTTATCTCCTTTTAACAGATGAGGAAACTGAGGCAGAGAGAAAAAAATGATTGATGTTTCAGAACTCATGGGTAGGAAGCAAGGGTTCAAACCCACATTTTTGGACACTAAATCAGTGATTTGCACACCTTGTACAGAATCAGTGAGATGGGAAGAGGGAGGAGCTACTGTCCCTAGACAATTCACTGGTCTAATGGTCATCAGGCAGCTGCTATATTTCCTTGAGATTTTTGCAAATGGGAGAAAAAATTCCCTTTATCTTCTCTTCCTCTTTTTTTTTTTATTGTTGTTATTGTTGTTCAGCTATGTCCAGCTCTTTGTGTTGAGTCCACAGGGTAGTAAGTATCTGCATTTGGATTTGAACTCAGGTTTTCCTGAATCCAAACTTATTGCTCAATTCACTATATCATCTAGCTGTTCCCTCTTGTTATTTAAGGCTAAGAAAAGGGAAGGGGGGGGGATAGATTAGATAACCAGTCACCTCCACTCATTCTAAATCCCTCAGGAAGATGAGGCTTATCAAGGAGTGTATCTGGTTCCAATCTTGTCCCTACTTTTTCTCTCTCAGATTTAAACCCTCTCTATCATTTCCACCATCAAGGGGGAGTTATTCATTGATACTAAAGAATTCCAGTCCCATGGGGGCTGTTAACCTTGGAACCTAAGGTACAGAATATGCCTTTCAGATCTGTCTTTTTCTATTGCTCTTTTCCCATCTCAGCCTCTTAAGAATCATACTAGATTCTATGATTTTCTAACTACTGTAGCCTATTTTTTTCCACTTAATTTGAAAACCTGCTTGCTCATCAAATTTATAGCTGCTGTAAAGTTGGGAAAGAGAATTATTACACTGAAGGACTGAATTACAATTCCTCCAGAAAAGTTCTTTATGGGATATGATGATGAGCTGAACCTAAGACGATGAAATTGAATTAGAGATAAATGGCAAAGGCAAATTTATTTCATGATAAGTCCATGTATACATATGCACAGTGAAGGTACAATTTTTTTCGTGGGTTATACCTAATAGAGGCAAATTTCCAATTCTATATAGATCACCTCCCACCTTAACTCCCCCCAACTTGGTTTCTTTTGTGTTCCATGCCTTGGTCAGAACAGGCCTGATGTACTCAATGTTTTGATTAAGTTTAGAAATAAATTAAATTTAGAAATGAAGGAGCTTTTGGTTGGGTTAGTAAAATGGAAGCTACTGTTTTGTTTCTTTTCCCCCATCAACTAGGTTTTTTTTTTGTTTGTTTGTTTGTTTGTTTGTTTTATGTCTGATTTTCATTAGAAAGACAATTCCCTTTAGACTTACAGAAATTCTGAGCAGAGGGTATAAGAGAGTTCAGGCTTGGTGGCTGTTTCTATGGAAGGGAATGACTTGTTCCAATTCCTAGCTTTTCTCCTCCTTTCAAAAACAAATACATATTTATTCATCGCCTCCTACATGATTTTCCTGAAAAGTTCTTTCTTATCTTGCTACTTTAGTAATGGGAAGAAGAGGAGAGAAGGCATGGTGGCTTAAAGGGGTCACCACTGGAGAAAAGAATTGGCTTTGAGGTGGGCTATATAGAGATGGGACTGTTGAGATCACAATCAAAATCTGTGTTTTGACACTGCTAAGGGCATGACAAAGTGGCGGTGGCAGTGACTACCCTTTTGAGAGATGCTGGGATGTAGATGGGATGAAGATAGATGAAGAGAGACATGAGTAAGTCACATCCTCCTCAAGCTCTCTGGGTTATCTCTTTTGGGCCATTCAATCTGAGAGCTCCTTAAGAGGGGTGGGAACTGTACACAGCACAATCTTGGGACTGGTGATTGCCTGACCAAGAGACCTCAAAATTTTCCTCTTTTCTTTTTGGAACCAGGTGTTTGGTTTGGGGTCTGTGGCCCAAACAGTTCTTGGGGAGAATAATTATGGGACATACCTCAGCATCAACTTGGGATTTGGCTTTGGTGTTGTGATGGGGGTCCATGTGGCTGGGGGAATCTCTGGTGAGTATCTGGGACATCAGACTCTGCTCCTAAAATATATCATACACACACACCTTATTTGTCTAGATAAACTCTTCCCTTTTCTTTCCTCCAACCCTAAACCATTTTCAGGTCCAAAGTAAGAATTCTAAGGACCTCTCAGCCCACCCAAAAAACCTAAACCTCCTCACTGACTTTCAATCATTCCAGATAGCCCACCATTATCTTCCTTCCTAAATTCTTCCCCCTAGGTCTCTTTCCTAAATTTCCTCTCCAGTTTTCTGCTCCTTCTCTTTCCCCTTCCCCTCAGGCTGGGACCTATATCACATGACCCTTTGGAAAATTGTTCCAACCTACTCATCAGTCTGGGTTGGTTGACATTAGGGAGGGTATTTTAGACCAAGATCCTCTTCCCCCTCAAGCCCCATTGCTTACACTCTTTTCTCTAGGTGCCCACATGAACAGTGCAATTACCTTCACAAGCTGTGTCCTGGGTCAGATGCCCTGGAAGAAGTTTCCTGTCTACACAGTGGCACAGTGCTTTGGATCCTTCTTAGCAGCAGCTACCATATATGGCCTCTTCTATCGTAAGTGACACACTAGTAGAATCTAGAAGTCCTATGGACAGAGCACTAAGGTCTTAGTCTGGTGTATATTTCTATATGACCTTTTGCAGATGTGAGCCAGACTGGAAGATTTGGGATCTACTGTGGGTTTTTTTTTTGTGTGTGTGTGTTTTTTTTTTTTAGAAATTTGGTGGGGGGGATTTATTTGATTTATTTAATATTTTCTTCAGTTACATTTAAAATAATTTTTTACATTTTTTCAAAATTTTTGAGTTCTAGGTTCTTTTATCCCCAACCACAATTAAGAAACTACATGTGAAGTTATGCAAAGCACTTCCATAAAAGTCTTGTTGTGAAATAAAAACTCTCAAGAAAAATAAAGGAGAGAGACAGAGACAGAGAGGAGAGAGAGAGAGAGAGAACATATACATATATATATGTGTGTGTGTGTGTGTGTATGTGTGTGTGTGTGTGTGTATGTATGAGAGAGAGGAAGAGAAAGAAAGGGAGAGAGAGAATTCTTCATAGGTCCTTCAAAATAAGAGTAGTGGTGAATCATTGAACTGCTGAGAATAGCAAAGTCATTTACAGATGGCCATACTAGAACATTGCTATTTCTTTGTATATGGTACATTTCACTTTGCTTGAGTTCATAGAGGACTTTCCAGGTCCTTTTCTGCGAGCATCCTGCTTATCATTTCCCATAGAACAATAATATTCCATCACAAACACATACCACACTTTATTGAGCCATTCCCCAACTGATGGGCATCCTCTCAATTTCCATTTTTTTTTTCCCTGAGAAGAGAGCTGCTATGAATAGTGATCTACTGTTTGTTTACTATGTGACCTAGTATGTCTCCTCATTCTTCAACTATAAAATTAGGATTATTATATTGGAGATCATGGGGTCTTGATCTTGGGAACTTACAGTATGGAAGGGGAGAGAGGATTTACATCCTCAGAACAAAGAGCACTGCATATTGGCATATCATCAAGAATCAGAGTTTGGGAGCTTGGAAGAAATTAGAGAAAGACAATCAATGAGGCTGTTTTGGGAGTAACTCATGACTAGCACTTGAGTTAGATTAAAAAAATCATGGGTAGGATCTGGGTAATAAGAGAAGGGTCATCTATGTCCCACTCTCTAATCTAAATTCCCTTCAAGTTCTGATATTCAAGAATTCTAAATCAGTTCTTTTCCCTTCACCTCTGTGTATCTATCTTGAAATGGGTGCTATTAGATTGCCCTGATTTAAAGAGAGTATTCACTTCCTAAGAGGTTCTATTTGCTTCCTTCACTCCCAGATAGATGATTCTTGTTCTATATTCTATATCCCACACTATGGGGATAACAGAAAAGAAAATGACTCAGGCTGCCCACTGTCTCATTTCCTTCTGGTTGCTAAACCCTGGTTTCTTAGCTAACTTTGGGGGGGGGAAGGGTGTTGTAGTAGGGGAAAAGCCATGGGTCCTAGATTCTTAGTTGCTATGGTTCCATAACAGTCCAAGGCTAACCGGTTTGATTTTTACCCTCCCTTCTCAGAGGCACTCATACGGTACACAGATGGAAATCTGACAGTAACCGGACCCCGGGCAACTGCAGGCATCTTTGCTACTTACCCTGCCTCCTATATGACTCTGTGGAGGGGATTCATAGATGAGGTCAGTGGTGAGTGAGGGGTTCAGAGTCTAGTTGGGGGAAGTGACAAAGTGGGGTGGGAATTAAGGGCACCCAGGGAACCTTCAGGTGTTAATGGGAGAGGTTTAAGGATCTTCCTAAATCACTTTCACACATATAATATAGGGGTCTTCTGGACACAGAGAACTTGGCTTGTTGTATTCTCTACTGTGTTAATGTATCCAATGGTAACAAGGTTGGAGTTTGGGAAGAGGAGGAGGTATTTAAAATGAAGAGTAAAAACTTCAATTCCTCTCAAAAACAAATTTGCTCATTTGGAGGTTCAACTCTAATCCTCTTCTGAACATGTGCAACACATGCTGTCCATTGAATAGAACTGTCTCTATGTAAAGGCAGAGAAAGTATGTTATTCAGGAAGTCCCAAGAAGCTCTCTGACACTGAAATATCTTATTCATTTATTTGTTTATCACAGTAACTGAAATTCTTTGATTAATTTCATAAATTTCCACACTGCTCAGCCCTTTTTAAGATGCAAATAAGTAAACTGAGCCCTTCCCGGTTCTGGGTAGATGAGAAAACTTGGAGGTCATGTGGTCTTGATCTTGGGCAATTTACAGTATGGAAGGAGAGACAGGAGTTACATCCTCAGAGATGAAGAGCACTGCATATTGGCATATCATCAAGAATCAGAGTTTGGGAGCTTGGAAGAAATTAGAGAAAGAGACAATCAATGAGGGAGACTGTTTCGGGAGTATATAATGACTAGCACTTGAGTTAGATCAAGAAAATCATGGGTAGGATCTAGGTAGTAAGAGAAGGGCCATCTATGCTCCTCTCTGTAATTGTAGGTGTTCTCCAAGAGTCTGGCCTAGGAAGGAAAGAAAGAAGAAAGGATACAAATATTTATTAAATACCTACTATGTGCCAGGCACTGTGCTAAATGCTTTAGAAATATTATCTCATTTGATCCTAACAACCACCCTGGGAAGTAGGTGCTATTATTATCTCCATTTTACATTTAGGAAACAGATTTGCCAGGGTCACACAGTTGATAGGGGTATGTCTGATATGGAATTAGCATCCCCTTAATTTCCAATTCTTTGCTATTAGAAGAGAATCACTATAAATATTTTGTATACATATAACTCTTCCTCCTTTTAAAATCAGTCTCCTATGGATACAAACCTAGTAAGTCTTGCCAAGTAAAAGAATATGCATGATTTAATAGTCCTTTGGGCATAGTTTCAAATTGTTCTATAGAATAGTTGAATCAGTTCACAACTCCACCAGCAGTGTATTACTGTCTCACCAAATTGATATTCCTAAAGCACAAGTTGAACCATGTTAAACCTCTGCTCAAAAACCTTTAGTCACTTCCCTATTACTTCTAGGAATAGAATACAAACTTCTCTGTCTGGTTTTTAAAGTCCTTCACAATAACATTTTCATGCTCTCTATTGAGGTTTGCTTGCATTGTATTTCCTTTATTGGATTATTCTTTCTTGTAGATATGATTTCTCCTGCACAAAAAATGATGCAATAACTATACATATATTCGATTTCTTAAGTATTCTAACATAATTATCATGTAGTGGATATCCTGCCATCTAGGGGACGGCAGAAAGCTTTGTAAGGGTTAATGTTTAGAAATTACCCATACATATGTTTTGTAAATAAAAAGTATTAAAAAAAAATTAAAAAAAATAAAGTCCTTCACAATCTGGTTTCAGCCTGTCTTTCTAAGTTTAATTCATATTATTCTCTTTGACACAATCTCCATTTCAGGCTTGCTTTCCCCTAAACTTACTATTCCATCTCTTCTCTCTGTGCCCCATCCCTAGAATTCACTTTCTCCTCACATTGTACAGTATTGCTGTTATTGTGTCCAATGTCCTCTGGTTTTGCTTACTTTATATCAGTTCATACAAGTCTTTCCAGGTTTTTCTGAAACCACCTTCTTTTATTTTGAGATATGCCATCTCATAGAAGTCTTCCCTAATACTACCCCCATTGGGAAGTGATCTCTCCTTTATTGAATCTTTCATGGCACATTGTATGTCTGTGTGTATGGGGGACAGAATATGTATCCTGAAATTCCCCCTCCTAATGCAAATCTGTAAGTGTTCTACAACTTATATTCTTAGACAGTTGTCTGAAGTCCATGTCAGAGATAGAATCTGAATCCCAGGTCTTTATGTACCTGGGTTAATAATCATAACTTAATATACCTCTCTCTATATTCTCTTGGTGAAGCTGTTTCTCATAGTAATACTAATAGCTGAAATTTACATAATGATTTATAATTTACAAAGCACTTATTACACATACTTAATCTCATTTGATTCTTAGAACTATCATATGGGCTGGCAGGGCAGATACTATTATCCCCATTTTGAAAATTGGGAAGTTGAATTTCTGAGAAATGAGATAACATAAAACAATTTAAGACTAGCAGGGACCTTAAAGATCATTTTGCTCAACCCTCTCATTTTACAGATGAAGAAACTCAATCCTACAAAGATGAAATTCTTTGTCCAAAGGACATAGACATTAAGTGGAAGAGCCTGAATTTGAACACAAGATCTTCTGACCCCAAATTTGGTGTTCTTTCCATGAAACTACAGTTTTCCTCTAGTAACTAATCATACTCAAATTTGAATCCTGTTTATATACTGTTCATCTCTTATACTAGATTATAAGCTCTTAGAGTCTCATTTATTTTCTTTATCCCTAGCATGGTCCTCTATATCTAGTAGGTGTTTAACAAATCTTTGCTGAAGGAATGAAGAAATGAATGAATAAATATTTATGCTGAGACTCCATTTGTGAGTTCTTAACCCCTTACTAAATTCTCATTCCAATCCCTAGCATGTTCTTAGTGCTCAGCACTGCAAGTGGAAATGGTAGCACCAGGTTTGCTGTGCTGCTTCTCTGAAGTCAGGTTCTTTTCCCAAAAGGGAAAGTGAAGTTTTTTCTTTTTTGTTTTCCATAGATATTCTTAACTGGGATACTCCAGGTATGCCTGTTGGCCATCAATGACAAGAAGAACTGCCCGGCTCTGCAAGGGACCCATCCTTTGGTCATAGGTGTCCTTGTGATCACAATTGGATTGTCACTGGGCATGAACACTGGTTACGCCATTAATCCATCCAGAGACCTGCCCCCAAGGATCTTTACAAGCATAGCAGGCTGGGGAAATGAAGTCTTTACGTAATTAAATTTCATTCAATTCAGTTTAATATAATAAATATTTCTTGAGCAGCCTCCCCTACCCTGCCAATGCTTCAACTTCAAAACTTGTCTAGGGTTCTGAGAGTTTAAATGATTTTCTCATGGCTACATAGCTCAAGTGTGTCAGAAACAGGACCCAATTCTTCCTCACTACAGGACTGGCTACACTGGCTCTCTGTATTCATTTAGATACAGTATTAGTTTCCCTCGGGCCAGACTCTGCACCCCACAATGACCTGGTCCATGAAGCTCCTCTCACATAAGGGACAGAGTAGAATATATTATATAATAGATAGAAAGCCAATCTTAGGGTCAGGAAAACCAAATGTCCTTTCAGGTCCTGAGATGACTGGGAGACCAAGGGATGTTTGATATTGTCTAGATATTCTGATATGGAAGGGAGAATTTCAGATGTCTGGAATTGTATTAGCATGGAACATTGCCTTTGATGGAGGAGTTACTAGATTTTTCATTCTTGCAAGACCTTACATGGCATTGGGACGTTGTGTGTGAAACGACATGAGGAAGTATTTAATATGCAGATTTGCTTAAATAAGGCATTATATCAAAGCTAGCCTGAGAGGAGTAAGAAATACAGCTCTCGGTTATCCACACTGAAATTATACAGCAGCAAATGTTTTTCCTCCAGTGTGGTGGGGAACATTTTTCTCCTCCCCTGATTTCTGCATTTGTGTGCTCAAGTAAGGCAGATTCTCCACATGTTCTCATTCTAGTGCAATGGACCTGAAAATTGGTAGGCTTGATTTCTGCAAACTTTTCTACTAAGTTAGCCATTGGAGTAATTAGTCATATAACTCCAGGCAGGTGCTTTTTTGCTCTCTCCCACACTCGATTCTCCTATCTGTAAAAAAAAAGAACACAGACTTAATGTCTAAGCTCCTTCCCAGCTGTGATAGATTTCTCTTTCCTCCCCACCCCCATGAGATTGTTCCATGTTTAGAGTAGGGCCCCTTCTGTTGCATTTAAAATTGAGAACTCTGATTGTGATGTGTTAGGTTGGGGGGGGGGAGTTAAACGTGATCTGGCTCCTGAGGACCCTGGGGTCCTCTCACCTATCTCAGTCTCATTCTTGACTTTTCTGTCTCCTTTGCAGAGCAGCAGAGAGCTGGTGGTGGGTCCCTGTGGTTGCCCCGCCATTAGGGGCTCTCTTGGGAGCCATTATCTACCTACTCCTTATTGGATCCAGTCGTCAACCACAGATCGACCGAAATGCAGAGATTGCAACGACACCTAAGCCTCGAGTCCTGCAGTCCCTGCAGCCCCTGAAGCAGAAGGTGATTGTACCCTCGTCTCATCATTCACCTATGTCTCCCCTGTCTTCTCACTCAAACATGGATGATCCCCCATCTCCTCGTGTTGGCCATCCCCCTCCACCTCCCTCTTTTACTGGTACACCTAAGAATATTTCTCACAAAGTCCAAGAGGAAGATGACACATTTATGTGACAAGGAGACAAATAAAGTCATCCCATGGAAGCTTCTCTTCCTTGAGTGTTGTTGGACTAGAACATTCTCTCCCCCAAAAAGCTGATCCCTAAAACTGCTTTCTTTTTTCTGTATCCTTCAGACCCTTCAGTCTTCCACCTAGGAGTCCCAATCTTGCAACCTTTTGGCCTGGAGAAAAAGTGTCTAATAAAATTCATACATCTTGAGGTACTGGGGACTGAAGGTTGGTCTTTCTTCCAGGGAACTTTGGAGCTTAGAAGAGGATACTTAAGAAATCAAAGCCTCAAACCAAAGGACTGAATCATAATCTTAAGATTTCTTTTTAAAGGGATCACAGGAATCATCCCTGCAAAGGGTCGGCCAGGCTTTGTATAAATGCCTCTATTAACTCCCCAATGGTGGAATATGGGGCACTGTGGGAATTCAATGGGAGATCAGGGGATTCTAGCATCACAAATATAGAGCTTGATTGTCTTAAGGGTCACCTAGTTCAACTGTCTCATTTTATAGATGAAACTAAGGCCCAGAGAGTTTGTCACCTAGCCAGGATGATCAAAGTGGAAAGTGGTTGAACCCAAGTTGTCAATATCCAAATGGTATATTGTACATGACATGAGAGGACTTCCTGGCCCAACTTATTTAAAATAATATTTTATTTTTTTCAAATATATGCAAAGATAATTTTTTTCAACATTCACCTTTGTAAAACTTTGCATTCCAAATTTTTCTCCCTTTCCTTCCTCCCTCCCCAAGACAGTGTGCAATCTGATTAGGTTAAACATGCAATTCTTTTAAACACATTTCCATATTTGTCATGCTATATAAGAAAAATCAGATCAAAAGGGAAAAAAATCACATGAGAGAAAACAAGAACAAAAAGGTTGAAAATACTATGTTTTGATCCACATTCAGTCTCCATAGTTCTCTCTCTGAATGCAGATGGCATTTTCTATCACAAGTCTTTTGGAATTGCCTTGAATTACCTCTTTGTTGAAAAGAGCCAAGTCCATCACAGTTGATCATCACATAATTTTGCTGTTACTGTATACAATGATCTCCTGGTTCTGCTCACTTCATTCAGCATCAGTTCATGTAAGTTTTTCCAGGTTTTTCTGAAATCAGCCTGCTCCTCATTTTTTTTTTTTAGAACAGTAATATTCCTATTACATTCATATAGCATAACTTATTCAGCCATTCCCCAACTGGTGGGCATCCACAAAGTGGATATCTTCTAAGGGCCTTTGCCAACCAGGGTAGTGTCAGAGTAGAGAAAGAGCATATAGGAGAGGAGATTGTGAAGATAAAATTGATAGGACTTGATCTGATCACTGGATATGAGTAAGGAGTTGGGGATGACATCTAGATTGTGAACATGGATGACTAGGAAGGATGATGATACCCTCAACAACAACAATAGGAAAGTTAGTAAGAGAGGAAGGGTTGGGCAGGAAAGATAATGAGTTCAGTCTTAGTTTAAGCTGAGTTTAAGATATTTAAATATTCAATAGGCAAATGGAGATGTGAGTCTGGAGATTAGGAGAGAAGGTAGGATTGGATAAGTAGATATGAGAATCATCAGTACAGAGAGCCACTGTTGGGTTGGATGAAGCAACTCATTCACCAGGACAGGCTCCTCCCCAGCTTAGTTACTGGCAATTTTGCCACAGATTCCCATCACTGCACCTCTGGGGATAACTTTTATGACCTTTGAAGACCACATATCTCTAAGAAGTTAGCTGACAAAATATTCACAGAACACCTGAGTATTCTCTGAAGGGGGGAGCCCTTCCATCATGTGCTGTCATATAGATGCATGGCTCCCCATGGCTCCACATGCATGGCTCCCAGCAAGAATTGGTTGCACATTGTCTTCTTTTTTAAATAGTATTTTATTTTTCTAAATACATTCACAGATAAATTTTAACATTCAGCTCTGCAAAAACCTTGTGTTCCAAATTTTTCTCCCTGTCTTATCCTCCCTCTCTCTCCAAGACAGCAAGCAATCCGATAGAAGTGAAACATGGTTTGCACATTTTCTAAGGACTGGACTGCTATGCCCAGTCCCTCATTTTTACACAAATGCAGAAATGCCCCAGCAAGTGTAGCAAATTTCAGGTTAAATAAAGGTTTTAAAAAATTCTACTGCATTGAAATGAGAGAGGTTTTTATAGAAACAGCTTGGTCTAATGGGTAGAAGGCTAGCCTTGGAGTCAAGACTGGGTCTTTTGGCTTCAGACATTTACTAGCTGTGTGACTCTGGGCAAGTGATTTGACCTCTGTCTCAATTTCCTTGTTTGTAAAGGGAGGGGTTGGACTCCATGTATTCTAAGCCAATTCTGAATCTATGATCCCATGAAGGAAGGGGGCAGGCAGTTCAAGGGAGGCCTCCTGGAGGTAGTCCCTGATTATGAAATAAACTCAGCCCCTAGCACAATGTCTTGTATTTGGTAGGCAATTAATAGATGTCTATTTAGTTGAATAAAAATGTACATTGTTAATGTGATGTGAATGAGGTCACTTCTGGAATTCTGGGCTCACAGAAACTGGGTACAATCCTAGAGGTTAGACTCTTCCCTCTTCTTCCCTCCCTCCCCTGTCCCCCAGGGTGGGTCTTGCGCATTTCTCACTCATTTCTCCCACGTATAGTAATTCCAGGATCATCTCCAGAATGGAGTTCAAAGTTGTACCTTTTGTTCAAGTTTTCCCTAAATGTAAGAATCTTCTCGCCTCCTAAATGTACAGCACAAATACTAATTATGGTACAGCCTTTATTTCATCCCACTGAAAATAAATAAGATGGCTTTGCTTTCCAACCAGGGTACTATACGACTATGATATCCAAATTATTATTCTTTCACTATCAAAAAAAAACAGTCTCTTTTTCAATTTTGTCTTTCTCTTTCTCTCTCTCCTCCCTCTGTTTGTCTCTGTCTCTCTCCTTTTCTCCCTCTTTGTCTCTCTCACTGTCTCTCTGCCACTCCCAAACCCCCACTTGAAGGTCTGGTTCCTGACTTCCCAAACTTGGGACCTCAGATTACCTAAGAGTCAATTCCCAGAAAAGCTCTCTTCTACAGATAGAAGACTAGATAGATGCTTCCTATCTATCACTTGGTCACTAAACCAAACTACCTCTACACAAACCTTTCCTGCTTCAATTCCTGCCCTTCTCCCCATTCCCCACTCCTACCCCCATCCAATACATTTTTTTCTCTGTTTCTAGTTCAGGGCCCTCCCTCTTCTGATTTAGTACATCTGGTACATGCTTGGAAAGTTCTCCCTCCTTATCTCTGTCTTCTGGCTTCCGTGGCTCTCTTGAAGTCTCAGCTAAAATTTCAACCTTTATGGAAAGCCTTTCCTGGTCCTCCTTCATGCTAGTGCCTTGCTTCTGTGAGGATCCCTAATTCTGTATAGATAGTTGTAGTTTGCATGCCATCTTCCTCGTTGGATTGTGAGCTCCTTTGGGGGCAGGTACTGTTTTTCTTTTTCTTTGTATCCCCACAGTTTAGTATAATTTTTGGCACAGTGTAGGAACTTAATAAATGACTACTGACAAACAAAAGAAAGCACAAGGCAAGAGGCAAAAACAGGGAATCCTAGTAAGTGAAAGACTGGTTTCCCATTTTAGATATTACAGACTAGGGGGTGCTGGGGACAAGTACAGAATATGAAAGTTGCCAGAAAAGAAGGAAGAAACGATTTTAAATAGGAAGATGAAGTAGATCCAGACTGCAACAAATAAGACTTAGGCTCCCCAAATCAGAGAAGATTTTTGGATTACCAGAGTAATAAAAATAACTTTCCACTTGGGTACTGGTATGGGGAGGATGGGGAGGGAAAAGGAGAGAATGGTCAGGGAACCATGGGATTGTGGATGCTGCTCCTGAGTTAATCTGTATAATAATAATGACAATAATGACTCATTTATAAAACATTTATTGTCTGTGAGCTAGGTAATTCAAGAATTATTCTTCTCATTTTACAGATGAAGAAAAAGAAGTTTGGGTTCAACTGACTTGCCCAAGATCACATGGCAAGTATATGTGTTGGGATTTGAGTCCAAGTTGCCTGATTTCAAATCCAAGGGGAGGGTTGAGGGTTAGAAATGGGGGGGGGGATTATTCCATAAATTTCTCAACAGTGTTTAAGCTTCTTAATCAATTAATTATTTTTTGTTTTGCTGAGGCAATTGGACTTAAGTGACTTGCCCAGAGTCACACAGCCAGGAAGTGTTAAGTGTCTGAGGCCAAATTTGAACTCGGGTCCTCCTGACTTTAAAACTGGTGTTCTAATCCACTACACCAACTAGCTGCCCCTAAGCTTCTTAATTTATTAATTTATTTATTTTTATTAAAGCTTTTTATTGGTATAACATATGTATGGGTAGTTCCTCAGCATTGATCTTTACAAAGCTTTCCATTACAAATTTTACCCCCAGTCCTCTCCCCTTCCCTAGATGGCAGGAAGTCCACTACATGTTAATCATGTTAAAATACTTGACAAGTTGTTGTGCAAGAAAAATCATATCTACAAGAAAAAAAATCAGATAAAGGAAACACAATGCAAGCAAACATCAATAGAGAGCATGAAAATGTTATGTTGTGGTCCATATTTCATTTCCCTCTCTCTGGGTGTATATGGCTTTCTTCACTGAACAATTGGAACTGGTTTGAGACAATTCTTTGTTGCAGAGGGCCATGTCCTTCAGAGTTGATCATCATGTAATATTGTTGTTGCTGTGTATGATGATCTCCTGGTTCTGCTCATTTCACTCAGCATCAGTTCATGCAAGTCTCTCCAGGCCTCTCTGAAATCGTCCTGCTGGTCGTTTCTTACAGAGCAATAATATTCCATAACATTCATATACCATAATTTATTCAGCCACTCTCCAACTGATGGGTATCCATTCAGTTTCCAGTTTCTAGCCACTACAAAAAGGGCTGCCACAAACATTCTTGCACATGTGGGTCCCTTTCCCTCCTCCAAGATCTCTTTGGGATATAGGCCCAATAGAAACACTGCTGGGTCAAAGGGTATGCACAGTTTGATAACTTTTTGAGCATAGCTCCAAATTGCTCTCCAGAATGGTTGGATCCGTTCACAGTTCCACCAACAATGTATTAGTGTCCCAGCTTTCCCACATCCTCTCCAGCATTCAACATTATCTTTTCCTGTCATCTTAGCCAATCTGACAGGTGTGTAGTGGTACCTCGGAGTTGTCTTAATTTACATTTCTCTGATCAATAGTGATTTGGAGCACCTTTTCATATGACTAGAAATGGTTTTAATTTCCTCATCTGAAAATTGTCTGTTCATATCCCTTGACCATTTATTGAATAGTGTCTTGAATTCTTATAAATATGAGACAATTCTCTATATATTTTAGAAATGAGGCCTTTATCAGAACCATTAAATGTGAAGATTTCCCAATTTTTATTGCTTCCCTCCTAATCTTGTCTGCATTAGTTTTGTTTCTACAGAAACTTTTTAACTTAATATAATCAAAATTATCTATCCGGTGTTCAATTAAGAGTTCCAGATCTTCTTTGGACATAAATTTATTCCATCTCCACAGGTCTGAGAGGTAAACTATTTTTAAGCTTCTTAATTTAAAAAGGACTTGGTAAACAGTTTTCCCTATCTTCCCTCCCCACACCTTTACTCAAGAGGAAAAATTGAATAAATTTAAACTGTTCAACAGAACAAAAATCTCAAGGAAATCAAATGATGCCTAGATTCCTGGCCTTGGGCCACAGGGGAGGGTTTAGCCTGAGACAATGCTTCTTTTGGTAGAAGTGATAAAGTTGGGAGTTAGTGGCCCAGCCAACTGCTCTATTAATGAAAATGGAGGAAGGAAGCTGAGAGGAAGAGAGAGAATTCACACAATTGTCATTAAGTATTTAACCATTTTAACATGCTCTGTTTGGCGCCACATGAACTTTACTCCTCAATCTTGGGGACTCACTTGTTCTTGGTCTTTCTCTGAAATTCCATGCCTTGGGGTAAAGGGGCCCCGCCTTTAGCTCTAGACAGCATTTCTTTATAGAATTCTGGGTTCATGTTCTGTACTCTGTAAAAAAATTACACTTTTACTTGTAGTGGATAAAGAGGAAACATTTCTCTAGAAGCTGGTCTAAGAACCCTGTATAAAAAGATATTTCTTCTAAGAGCAGTCTCCATAAGTCACTTCATTTTTCCTGAATCTGTTTCCTTATGTCTAAGATAAAGATAATATGAACTAGAGAAGTAAATGACAAACCAATCTAATCTCTTTGCCAAGAAAACCATAAATGGGCTTAGAAAGAGTCGGACATAACAGAACAATAGCTTTCTGTGAGAGTAGGTGTATTCACATATGTATATACCTGCATTTTGTCTTCCCTGTTGACTGTAAATTCCCTGAAGAACTATCTTTTGTTTTTGGCAAAAATACTAGAGTGATTTCTTATTTCTTTAACTCATTTTACAGATGAGAAAACTGAGGCAAACTGGATTATGTAACTTGCCCAGGGTTATAGTTTTAGTAGTTTTTGAGGCCAGATCTGAATTTAGGAAGATGAGTCATCCTGTTTTTCTATCCCAGCATTCTTTGTACCACCACTGTCCCAAGCAAGCTACATACAGGTTAAACAGAAAATAATTTAAAAAGGGAAAGCACTTGGGACAGCTAGCTGGTGTAGTAAATAGAGCACTGAAAGCCAGGAGGACCCTGAAGTCAGAAGTTTTTCTGACCTCAGGAACTTAACACTTCCTGGCTGTGTGATCCTGGACAAGTCACCTAATTCCAATTGCCTCAGCAAAAAACATGATAAAACAAAACAAAACAAAAACAAAAAGGGAAAGCACTGGAATTAAGAAGAAAGGCTTCCTGTAGAAGATGAGTTATTAGTTGGGACTTATAGGAAGCTCTGCTTAGGGTGAAAATTCCAGAAAGTGAAGAACCAAATTAAAATATAATTGGGAAAATGTTTAATAAAATATATAAAAATACAATAAAATAGAATGTTAATTTGTGGTTTTCTAAATCAGTATGTGGCCTTCCATTTCTCTTTGACTTTGACCTTTACTGGCCTAGGGTACTCAGAGGTTAAGTCACTTGGTCAAGGTGACTCAGTCAAGATACATTAAAGGCAGGACTTGAATGCTAGTCTTCTTGGGTCCAAGACTAACTTGCTAGGTATAATGCTAAGCTGCCTCTCCCATATGTAAAAAAGAGATATCAGCTCAACCTAATTCACAGAATTGTGAAAAAAATGGTTTAAAACTTTTAATGTAAAGTTGAATTAAAATCAAATCTCAATATTTTAGAGTAGATTTAAACACTAAATGGGAATCTCCAGTCTCTTTTTAACTCTAGATGGGTTTTAAATGAAAATATGTAAATATAAAGGAATATTGTGTCATAAGCAATGATGCTAAAGGGATAGGTTCAGAGAAATCTAAGAACACTTGTATGAACTGATGCAGATGAAGTAAGTGAAACAAGGAGAACAATTTATACAGTCACTAAGTTATCGCTGTAAAGAAAAAACTTTTTTTTTTTTTTTTTTGGCTAGATACAAAGGATACTGGTGTTTTTCATTTTCCCTCTTTTCTTTTTCATCACTTTTTCTTTTTTTTTTTAAAGTTTTATCTTCATTATTAATATTTTCTCCAATGTATTCTTGTCTCAAAATTAAGAAAACAATCAAGCCTCTGTTTATAATATTTGCCATTTAAGAAAGGGGGTAGAATAAATATTTAACTAGCTCACAATGGTTGACCTCAAATGGAAGAGACAATGGATTTTCCAGCTCTGAAAATTCACAAAGAACACATCCTAGAATAGACATACAAGGGTTGCTCATACTTTTTACTCTGGAAGTATTCTCTGTCCCTTCTAATTGGCTGGTTCTTCCCAGTACCTCCAATTTTTTTTTTTTTTTTACTTTCTTTCTTTCTTTTATTAAAACTTTTTATTTGCAAAACATATGCATGGATAATTTTTCAACACTGACCCTTGCAAAGCCTTCTGTTCCAAATTTTTCTCTCCTTCCCTCCACCCTCTCCCCTAGATGGCAGGTAGTCTAATATATGTTAATTATGTTAAAATATATGACAAATCAAATATATGTATACATATTTATACAGTTATCTTGCTGTATAAGAAAAATTGGATCTACAAGAAACAAAACCTGAGAAGGAAAACATAACGCAAGCAAACATCAATAGAGAGCGTGAAAATGCTATGTTGTGGTCCACACAGATCCCACAGACCTCTCCCTGGGTGTATATGGCTTTCTTCATCACTGAACAATTGGAATTGGTTTGAAACATCTCATTGTTGAGGAGAGCCATGTCCATCAGAATTGATCATCATATAGTCTTGTTGTTGCCATGTATAATGATCTCCTGGTTCTGCTCACTTCACTTAGCATCACTTCATGTGAGTCCCTCCAGGTCTCTCTGAAATTATCCTGCTGGTTGTTTCTTACTTTCTCATCACTTTCAATTTCTCCTTCTTGTAAGGTGGAAATTCTTTACAACATTCTCTATACCAGCCTTCCTCAACTAAGAGGAAAGATCATGCTGCTGAAGGATGAGACTTGCTTTGGAAACTCTTCAGGTCTCTGGCACACAACTTGCAAAGATGATCGGGAGAGGGGGAATCCTCTGTAGGGAGCTAGGTGATACCTGATAAGTAGAGATAACTGATGAGGTAGACTAATTCTAGCTTGTAGCCCACCCATGGTCAAGAAAAAGAACATTTGAAAGTCTTAAGAACTCTGATCGTAGTGGTTGTTCATTGAGTCATGTCCAATTATATGTGGTTTTCTTGGCAAAGACACTGGAGTGATTTGCATTTCCTTTTCCAGTGGATTAAGGCAGAGATTAAGTGATATGCCCAGTCTCACATAGCTAGCGAGCGTCTAGGACAGGATTTGATCTCTGCATTGACCAACTATAATTCAAGAAGACTGAAATAAAGCAGGCTTACCTAATTCCTGACAAAATAATGAACTTCAGGTGCATGACATGCTTTTTGGGGAACATTTTTTTTTTTCTGGCTTGACTAAACTTGTTACGAAAGTTGGGTTTTTTATTTACTTTTTTATTTTTATTTTTTTTTTTTTGGCTGAAGCAATTGGGGTTAAGTGACTTGTCCAGGGTCACACAGCAAGGAAGTGTTAAGTGTCTAAGACTGAATTTGAACTCAAACTTTTATTTGAATAAAAGAAAAAGAAAGAATCCTGGCTCTTGTCATTTGATCCCCTCTCTTGGCTAAATGTAAAATGGGATGGCTTAGTAGATAAGAGAGCTAGATTTATGTTCAATAAGACTTGAGTTCAAATATTGTCTTAGACATTTACTAGTTGTTTGACCTTGTCAGACTGTTTACCTCATCTGTAAAATGGAGATAGCACCTAACCTGCAAGACTGTTGTGAGGATCAAATAAGATAAAATATATGTTTTGAAAACTTTTAACACAGTGTAAGTACTATATTATTATATTTTACTATCTGGGAAATGAGCCCATCCCACCTCCTGCCACAAAAACACCTATGATGGACTGTTCTCTGAACTCAGATGGCCATCCCTTATCCTGAAATAAATGTGCTCCAGGTCCAGGGATTATTAACTCAGTGCAATAAAGAAATTAAAATCCAGAGAGTTCTCCCAAACAATCAGACAGAGGCAGTTAAAAATGGCCAGGCAGATTAATTTTTATTCCTGAAACAATTTTCCATTTCATTTTTATGAAACATTTCATATTTAGCAGTAAACCACAGAAAAATGAAACCCTTTGAGACACTGAGAGGTGGAAACACCTCCAGATTAGAGAAGAATACACTTTCTTGGTTTGGCTCCATTGAAAAACAATCAGGGCATTAAATGCAGAGGGTTCTTTTGACTTTCTAATGATTCTGGCAATTCTAGAAGAAAAGTATCTCAGGTTTTTCAGCAGTTGTCAAAGCTTTTACCCAGCAACATTTCAGTTAAGTAACATGTTATTTAATGGATGTTCCCCTAGGCTAGACCCACTTCCATGCAGGGAAAAAAGCCGAGATGGTGGAATAGAAATGAGTATGGTCTCTGCTATTGTGGAGGATGACAGACCATTCTTAACACTTCAGTATGATTTAGGATGGATTTTAATGAGTGCTTGAGGAAAAGGAACATGGGAGACTCCTCTGTGATCAGTGCCCTGAATTTCATCAGACACTTTGCAGAGTCCAGAAAGAATTAAAACTGTCCCTTCCTCCCTTGGATGGGTTGGGGGAACAATGTAACACCACCACTAGCTAGGTTGCACAGTTCTGGGTCTTCAGGTAGGACTCAGGTTCTCAGATTTGGGTCCCTGTCAAGAGGAGGAAGGCAAGAACCTTTGAGCTCTCCCAGTGCAGAGGGAAGAGCCCATCTGGCTGGGGCTGCTCACTTCCTGACAGGGTTTCCAGAGGCAGAGGAAGACTTGTTGGAAGAGGAACCTGACGGTCCTTTCTGGGGGCCCGGAGGCTGCGGTGTCCCTCCTCTCTTGGGAGGGACGAAGGTTTTGGTCTTATTCTTGAACACTTTGCTGGGATCTAGCTTGTTTATAAAGTAGTCGGTCTCTTCTGTGAGCACTTGGGTATTGTAGGTGATGGGTTTATACATGTTGAACCATTGCTGCATGGAAGGAGGACAGAGAGAGACACACATTGATCAGAGTTTGAGAAACTGCCCTATGCTGGCTCAGCAAGGCAGAAGAAGGGGCTAGGGGCACAGAGGCAGAGAAGGGAGGATGAAAACCAGCAGCGCAGGACCCACTCCTCTCTGTGTGAAGGCATCAGGACAAGCCCCATCTGTCCTCAGCATTGCCCGACACCTTGGCCGTGCCCTAGGGCACTGGTGGAGACAAACAGGAGCTCTATTCCTCCACCCTGCTGCTGCCTCCCAGACCCAGCTCTCCATCCTGAGATCTCCTCATCACCGGCTCTTTTTCCAGTCACAAGAACTCTATGCAGAAAGCCGTTCCCTCTGGGCTCCCCAGAGCCGGGGGCCTAACATGTCTCCCTCCTCTTGGAGAGCACTTGCTTTCATTTCTCTTGCCCATTATCCACCAAGTAAGTCACTTACCTTCTTTGGGGCTCAGGTTTCTCATCTATAAAGACGAAGGACCCAGATCATTCTCTCACTAGGACTACTGGAAGAGCCTCCTGATGGGCCTCCTTACATCCCTTCTCCACAAAGCTGCAAACTGGTGGTTCTAAAGTACAGGCATGACTATGAATTCTTTTGCTCAAGAAGCATCAGTGGCTCCCTATTGCCTTTAGAATAAAGGACAAACTCCTCTATTTGGCTTTTAAAGACTTACAATCGGGGCAGCTAGGTGGCGCAGTGGTTAGAGCACCAGCCCTGAAGTCAGGAGGACCTGAGTTCAAATCTGGTCTCAGACACTTCCTAGCTGTGTGGCCCTGGGCAAGTCACTTAACCCCAATTGCCTCAGCAAAAAGCAAAAAAAAAAGACTTACAATCTAATTCTAGTCTATACTTCCTGCCTCCTTGCCTTTGCCCAGTCTGGCCTACATGCCTGGAATGTTGTTCTTATTTACCTCCACTCCTTGGAACCCTTTTGGTTGTTGTTTAATCATTCAATTGTGTCCAGCTCTTGGTGAGAGCTGGGGGTTTCTTGGCAGAGACACTGGTGGTGGTTTGCCATTTCTCTAGCTCATTTCACAGATGAGGAACTGAGGTAAACAGGGCTAAGTGACTTGTGCAGGGTCACACAGCCAGAAAGTGTCTTGAAAGTTGAATCTTCCTGACTCCAGATTTGACCCATTATTCGCTATGCTACCTTGTTGCTGTCCTTGTTACTCTAGCTCCTTTCAGAGCTTAGCTCAGATGTTACCTCCTCTAGGAGTCAGCTGTGCCCTCCACCAACTACTGTGTATTTTTTATCTATCCTACATTACTCATCTGTGAACATACTGTATCCCCCTCCCTTGAGGGCAGGGACTACTCCTTTTTGCATTTATATCCCCAATGTCTAGGATAAGGTACCTGGTACACAATAAATGCGCTTGTTGATTTAAAAAAAATTAAGGTTGACAATCATTTCTAAGGCCCCTTCTAGCTTGAAATTTTCTTAATTTTATTATTCAAATCCCATTTTACAAAATCACAGAATTAGAACTGACCCTGAGGGGCTTCTCTCTAGTCCAATTCCTATCCAATGTATGAATCTCTTCATTATATCACTGACACATGGTTGATTCCTGCTGAACCTGCTCTGGAATTAGGGTACTTATAGAGCAGTTGTCAGATCTTACTGATCTTACTTCCACACCTGCTGCCTTACTATAAACTCTGGTTCAGTTTCTCTTTATTGTTCACCTAAACAGTTGTAACTATCTCCTAAGATCATATTTCTGCTTCCAGTTATCTCCCAGTTCATTTTCCATATGGCTGCCAAAATAATCTGTCAAAATAATATGACCAAGTCATTCTCCTCAAAAATCTTAGTGGCTCCATATTATCTCTAAAATAAAACTCATAAAACTGGCTCCCAGACTTGTTTCATTTTACAGTCCCTTTGTTCCAGCCACAATATACTATTAGCTTTCCCTGAAGTTGGCATTCAATCTCCTGCCTCTGTAAGTTTTCACAAAACTCTTCAAAGACTAAAATTCCCTTCCTCTCATCTCTGCTTCTCAGAATCCTTATCTTCCTTTATGGCTCAGGAGGCAGATAACTACTCAATGAAGCCTTCTTTGATGCCATCATTTGTTACTGTTCTCTCCTTTCTCAGATTATCTTATATTGATATGCTTATTTGTATACATATAATATTCACCCCAGGAGAACATCTTCTCATTGACGACTGGGATTATTTCATTTAAAAAAATTTGTATCCTACTGATTAAGACATTGTCTTATAGATAGAAGTGACTTGGTAAATATTTATGGAAATGAAATAAGGCTCTGAAATACTACAGATGAGAGTAGTCATGTGTTATCTATATGTGTGCCTCATTACTATTATAATCTAACTTTATATCTATACTGTAGTATATTTAAAATTTAGTACTATTTCATATTAGCAAATGTCTTTGCTAAAAACATCTATCAGCCTGTTAATAGGAAGCACAATGATGGGGGCTTTTATGAGCTATACTATTCTGTCTCACAAGGCACACTACAACCTGGGGTAGCAACCACCCTCTAGAGACCAAACCCATGAGTGTGAGGGCAAGTTAGAGTGGACCTACACAGAACCTGAGTAATTCAATTTATTCTCTTTCTCTTGTGTCATATTCTTTCACATGCCAACTTCTTGACCCTGGCTAGCTCCAATTTCTCTTTGTCATCTCTCAATATTTTATTTCTTGGATCATTTCTTCCATATTATTAAATAACTCTTTATCCTTCCTAATATGCATGGTGCTAGAGAGGCATTCCTTAATCTTGATCACTCCTCTTCAACCACGGAGACTTATGTATATATAATTCTTCCTACCCTTGGTAGGAAAACAAACACTGTACAACTCCTAAAAGTCAATGGGGCACATCAAGCTAATATTTGGAAGCTACTTCTCCTGTAAATTCCCACAGCAGATTGCTTGACTGAATGGCTTCTCACAGGCATAACTGGGCTCCTCACAAGATGTGAACATAGGGATAGGAATGGCAGGAATTATTAATGGAGAGATGAGGAAACTGAAGCCCAAAGAGGTCAAGTGAATTGCTTAAAGTTTTTCAGCAAGTACATGACAAAGTCAGAAACAACTTCTCTAAATCCAGCACATTTCTCAGAAGACTAGAAATGGCATAAGAACCAGAAAGGCCTAAGGCACTTTATACCCTCTTCTCCTACCTTGGCCTGTGGGCTAATACCATAGCTGGTGAAGGCATATTGCCACTGGGGAAGGCCTAAGTGGGTGATCAGCAGGCGGTAGTAGGCAGTGAAGCTGTCTGTCAGAAAGTGCCAATATAAAGCTCTGTCCAGGAACCAGATCTTGCTCTCTTTGGCCACTGATAGAATAGGGGGGGAAAAAAAACAGCTTCTGAAGAATGCCCATTTTATACACTGATACATATAATATCCACATCTATCTATCTGGAGAGAGAGAGAGAGAGAGAAAGAGAGAGAGAGAGAGAGAGAGAGAGAGAGAGAGAGAGAGAGAGAGAGAGTGTGTGTTTGTGTATGTAAATACATATACATATGTAGGCATGTACACACACATATGCACATATAAAAGGTTTAGTTAAACTAAACATACAAGAAATACATTTTGCCTTCCAAGAATAATCCTGCAGTTCTTAACGAGGTATGTGAACTTGTTTTTAAAAATATTTCAATCACTATATTTTAATAGTGAACTGCAAGCTGCTGTTCTTCCATAGGGAGCCCAGGCAATGCATCTAACTTGTTCAAGTCAATGCCTTTGGGATTCCTACCGTGCCTGGAACATAAAAGGCATTTAATAAATGTTTACTGACTGACTACTGTATGAAATCAGATATTTTTAGAACCATGTTAATATGATCTTAGAAGAAACCATAAACTGGTCTAAAGACTGTTCTTAGGAAAGGTCTACCAAGGGACTTACAAATTCAGAGAAGGAAACAAAAGATAATGCATGAAAGAGAGGTGGTAGAGGAGAAGTAACATTTGTTGGGGGCCCCAGAATCTCAGTGAAGGCCTTTACTTTTCCTTTTCCTTCTCCCTTGTATTTTACCTGGTGAAGTCCTTTTGTAGACAAGACATACTTTGCCATTCCCATTGCAGGAATCCAGCTCAAATATTATACTACGAGAGTCAAAGTGGGGCTTCTCTGGCTGATCGTCATTACCTGCAAATCCAGAAATGATGTTGAAACATCAGCTAACATAGTTAAACTTAAGGAGACAGGGTCTGGATGCCAACACATAACTTTAATGCAATGATGCCAGGAGGAATGGAGTAGAGGGTATAGCATGCTTCCTAAGCAACTCAGAAATATTTTGCCTCATCCTTCTTGATCCCTCTGTGGCATCTGTCACTTTTGGATATCTGTTCTTAGATACTCCTTCCTCTCTGGGTTCCCCCCTAGCTATCTGACTGCTCCTTCTCAGTCATCTTTGCTGGACCATCATTAGTAGTCATGCTCTACGGGGTGCATGAAACTAAAATCTGCCCCAAGCTCTTCCTTTCTTCGTATGCATTCCTTCATTTGGTGATTTCATTAGTTCCTGTGATTTTAATAACCACATTCATAAATTTCCAATTCTTTATATTCATTCAGTCTTTATCCCTCCTGAGGTCCAGACCTACATCATTAAATATCTCTTAAACATTCTGAACTTGATGTCCTAGAGATGTTTCAAATTCAATTTGTTCAAAAAAAGAATTCAATACTTCCCAATCCAAAAAACCCAGCAAAACCCAAAATTATCTCTCTAACATAAATAAATCCACATATATTGAGTAAGCATTCTAAAAAACTTTTTTACTGAAAGGGATTAAAAAAAGTTGAGGTACAACTAGGACAACTACATGGCACAATGGATAGAGCACAGGAGTCAGGAGCACTTGCATTCAAATCTGGCCTCAGACACTTACTAGCTGTGTGATCCTGGGCAAGTCACCTAAATCCAATCACCTCCCTAAAATAAAAGTTTGGAGTCTACTGGCCTAAAACGGTAAGTGCTGTAGGAATTTGGAGAAGGGTTTAATGGAAGAGGTGAAACAAATTCAGTTTTGAAGGAATGTGAAGAAAGTGGTAATGTTCCAAGATGGGAGAGAGAAGGGAATGGATAGGAGTGTGGTAAATTTGCTGAAATGGCCTTGCTGGAATGGGAGGTGTACACTGTCTAGGCTGAAGACAGGAAAATTATGGAAAGCCTAGGAAGTCATCTTGAGGGGCTTGGGTTTTATCCTGGAGGCATGTAGAGGCCATTTGAGGATCCTGAGTAGGAGTTACTGGATATCTGAGTAGTGTTTTAAGAAACTCAGTCTGTGGGTAGTGTGTGTGATGGTCTGAAAAGGAAGACCAGTTGAAGGGAGCCAGTTGGATGTTGAAAGTGAGAGTGAAATGGAAAAAGTAAAAGGTAAGGATATCTTTCCAAAGTAGAAATGGCAAGGCTTAAAAGAAAAGAGAGATGAAAGAGATCTCCAAGATTCTACAGATGAATTAAAAGTGAAATGCCACAAGAACACTGTGTTTTCAGTACTGTCTACAGGAAGGAAGCAGGTTGTGTTCCGACAACAATCCCCTGCAGGCACTCATAATACCTTCATCTTCCTCATCATCTAGATCCTCCAGAGTTGGTGAATTAGGAAGCGTATACACAGCTGATTGGGTGAGTTGAGTCAAGTTTGCAATGCTGTTAATCACTAGGCAGCCCAAAGGCACAGGCTGATCTGCAAGAGCATTGAGAGAAGGGGCAAGATGTTAGCAATCATCCTCACAGGAGAAGGACGGGTGTATTTTGGTGGGTTAAGTCACTTTCCTTCTGAGGACTATCCTGGCAACTTCCTTTGAGCACCAGAATGCCACTGACAAAGGGCAACTGTAGCCATCATCATTACCATTACTAATTTGCTTTAAAGCTCAAGTGAACCTCAAAGCAACTCTATAAGTCCTCATTCACCAATGAAGATGTGTTTATAGTCAGTAAATGTCAGAGGTGAAACTTGAACTCAGGTTTTTTCCTGACTCCAAGTACCACCCTCTTCCCATTCATTACACCACAGAGTCCTCAAGAACTGTCTCTCGGTGACTGTCCCCATAGCTGGCTCTATGCTACATTCCTCTAGCTGTCTTTTGTGTGATCTGGATAAAAGATGTCACAGTCAAAATGAATGATGGAATAAGAGGCAATGGATAAATAGGAGATGCCTCTGGTACTGAAAGCAAAACCTGGAGGGCTCTGGGTCCCAAATTAAATGGTAAATCAAAAGAAAAACGAGACAAAGGACTATTAATGAAAGAATTTGTTTCTCCTAGGAGCTGAAAACCAAGTTATATCTACTTTGGAGACTAAGGGAACCTTGTTCATAAATATTCCTGAGGTTGGGCAGAGATCAGATGACATACTGTTTTCTCAGGGGACAGAAAAGGTCAGAGATAGGTCAGCTTGGATAGAGTAGAAGCAGGGACTTTTGAGGGATCTGGGGAGAGAGAAAGACATGGTCCAGAAAGGGACTGGCTTCTCATAACTTAATTAAAATATTTAGAAAAGAATTCTCATTAAGATTTGCTAACTAAGCAGGATAAAACTTAACTCCTTGTACATAGGAACACTCTATGTGAAAAAGACCTATGGACTTTGATATCAATTTAGTGAGCCAAGAATGTGACAAGGCTACCAAAAAAAGTAACATCATCTCAGGTTGCATTAACAGAAGTCAAATGCCCAGGACAAAGGAAGCACATCGTTTGTACAGGCTCAAAAGTTAAAATTTTAGTGTGAATATATTCACTTCTGAAACTGGCAAACCCTACAAATAACAGCTTGATTTATTATTTTGTTAATTGTCAAAAATTTGGAAAGTAACAAAGAAAATTTTAGTAATGCAGATTAAACTTAAAAGTGTATTGTACATATGTGTCTCTTCCCTTACCCTCTTCAGCTGGAGACCTTGTTATTGAACATTTATCAGCACATTCCTAACTCTATTCTATGCTGGTCAGACTAGATCTGGAGCTCAATCTTCAGTAATAGGTATCACATTTTCAAAAGGACCCTGATAAGTGGGATGAGTGCAAAGATAAACCAGGATGATGGTGAAGAAGATGAAAACCAGTAAAAAGGATCATGGATTTAAAGTCAAAGGGTCTAAATCTTGGGTTAGTCAGTTACTATCTCTGTGACTTTGGGCAAATCCCTGCCCTGGGCTCTGAGGTCATCTGTATTATTAGGAGTTTGGACAAAATGGCCTCCAAGGATTTTTCCAACCAGAGAACTCTAATATTCCTTGAGTTATTGTCTCACAGGTAGCTTATTTTTGGTCCCAAACTATGATTTTGGCATTATTGGAAACTCCAAGTGTAAAAATTCCCTTCACTGAAGTAGATAAGCAATTCATCTGTAATTTACAAACCATCTGTTGCCAGGGATCCCTTAGAAGTGACTTAGCCTTGTATATCCTAGAACCTGAATTTTCTTGACTCCCAAGTCAGCCTTCTACACAACAGGAAGCTGTCTTTTGTCTTTAGTTTAAGAAATATCATCATGTCTGTAATAGAGTGACTTATTTCACTCAAGTTCATTGGACTAAGAGTGTATTGCTATTGAGGATATATTATGAGTTGTGAAATAAAAGTCATGAAAATGTTGGTAGTGAAAAAGGGAAGCCTGATATGAGATCAATCACACACTTGGGAAGGTTGGCAACTTGGTTAAAATCCTAAAAATGTGACTATATCTTTTTAATTGCATTCCCTGGGAATTTTCTTCCAAAAAGAAACTCCAGGCAAACAGAATTTTTCAGAGAGGCAAATTTACTTGAAGGATTTAAAACTGTAACTGTAACTTAATTTAATGTTTGTGTATGGGAAATCGGTGCAGACAAAATTATGGTTAATACACTTGCTGGATTCTTTCTGCAAGAGTCTCAGGGTTCAATTTTAATTCTTCATCTTTATAACTACAGAAGGAGGAGGAAGATACTTTCATTAAATTTAGTCCACTAAAATCCTACTTCCATGTTTCCCTACTGTGTGAAGGTGACAGTGAATTCTCCAGACCCACACCAGGCCATTTCTGTGAAGCTGAAAATGTTCTAAGACAGATTTAGTGATAGACT